>JAOVVI020012371.1:0-12273 GCA_028571085.2 Nepenthes alata | reverse complement strand
TATATTTAAACCATATCTTCAATCCATTTTTATTTTTGCTTTGTTTTGCCAATATTTTGTGGTTTTTGTATGCACACATAATTTATTTACCCAATTTTGACTATTCGTGCATGGATATTATTTTTATTTTATATTTTAAAATATTGCCCTAGTTTATTAGTATTTGAAGATTTTTATTTATTTTGTAAAAATAGATAAATACTTTGAGATTTTATATTTATGTATAATAATATTTATAAAGAAAAAGATACAAAAACTTGAGTAAAGGCCTTGCATGTGGTTTTTTATGTATATGCTTCAGTCGGGCTCTGTTTTAGTATTCGATTCAATATTTGTACTTTTGCCCATAGTGGAAAACTTTGGTTTATACTTTTCAATTAGAAGGTTTGCCCTTGTTTACTAGATAGAAAAAGTGTTAAACTTTGATATATAAACTCTTCCCAATTTGATTTTTATGAGAACCATCGTAAGAAATTGAATAAAATTAATATATTTGGATATCCTAATATATTTAAGCGAATTTGAAAACTATACCCATTATTCACGGGTGGTAAAAGGAAGTGATTTTGTTCTCGTCTATAAGAGAAAATATGTAGACGGTCTGCTTATGGGTGTAAATAGTAGTTATTTAGCCTAAGATTACTGCTTGTTTGTATAACTTTTTCTTAAAGTCAATATTTTGATCTTTGACTCTCTCATTTGAGTATATTTTAGTTTTTTGATATGTTTTATTTGTATTTGATTTGGTTACTCGAAAGTTTGATTTGAGATTCAGAAATTTTGACTACCATTTGGATTTGGATATGAGATTTGGCTAGTTTCGTACTTTTGGATCTTTTGGCCTTTGCTTTTGGATCATGAACATTATATATGAAACCACATTTGAACATTCGTTGATTTGACGTATTAGATATTGGATTTCGACTCTTATGAATTTTGTACATATTGTATTGATATTCGCTCTGATTTTGAACACTCTCATTTTATATATTACAAATTGATACTTGTTAAGTGTTTTGTTCATATTTTTATTATTTTTAACCCTTCAAGATTAGAGGATTGCAAAGACATTGTAAGAAACTCAGACGTGGATGTTGGTACAGATTTTGTTTATATATTTGTGAGTATCAGTCTTGTAATTGGGTTGTATTTGTATTAGATGTATTTTGGTAGTGATTAGATGACAAATAGGTTGATATTAGTATTTGTTATTATTATGAAATCAGGGTTTGGATTATTTCAATTTTTGGATATTGTGGTACTTTGGTTTATATTAGTTCAGTAGTGTGGTTTGTATTGATGGGATGGTCATCTTTTTTCTTACGGATATTTTAAGCAGGTTGTGTATATTTTATTGTCCGGATGGAGAGTTTCAAGAGATCCCATGCTTGTTGATATTATTATCTATTATTAACAGTGCCATTGGGGTTGTGTGGAGATTTTGTCAAGTCACACCCAAATTTGGGTATTTTCTTTGGACGTTGTTATTTTATGGATTTTAAATTTATTATTGATTATGTATATCACCTGTGATGGGTAATGTTACCTAATGCCCATTTGAAAGACTCGTTTCCGTGAGTTGGGCCATAAAGACCTTGGAGGTCCAAAATGCCGATTCAGCCCAAGTGGCATAATGGCCATAAAGACCATTAAGGCCTGAGGACTCTAGAAATTGTTCGCAAACTCTACTATGCCTGCAAAATTGGCGTGCCAGGAGTTGGTGGCTGATTCTATCGTACTTCAAAAAGGAATGAAGGTGACATCTCAAAGAAGGTGGCAACTTTTGCAGAGCACGTGCGTCCAAAAAGAGCAGTTAACTTTTAGAGTTGGTAGGCTTTGTAGGATGGCACAATGAAATTTGTAGAGTTGGTGACGGGCACTCCTACACACATAAGCCCCTTGCTGGGTAGGTGAAAATCGTCATGTATAAATACTCAGATCAAACTCCAAAGGAGAGATATACTACCAACAGCACACACAAAGAGAGAGCAAAAGAAGAGAGAAAAGCTAGATGCCATTCTTCTTCCAGTTCTCACTCACTCTCCTCTATAAACTTGAATCCTTTGTATCCAAACATAATGATAGTGAAATCATTCTCGAACTCAGGGTCCTGTGATTTTTTTTTCTCTCATTCAAGAGAAAATTTTTTACGTAAAATACTATAAGTTATTGCTCTCTTTCTTACTCTCTCTATCTCTCAAAATTATATCCTCTAATTTAAGAGGATATCCACAATTTTTGTGTTGCACGGGTTTTATCCAAGTACGCTTAAAATATTTTAGTACATATATTGATCTCCAACAGTACAGCGACCAGAACCCAAGAACGTAACATTGGTACCGTCTGTGGGAACCGACTAAAAGCCATGTTAACACATTTTTTAGAAATTTAAAAAAGTGAACACAAGAGTACAAGCTAGTGCCCCATTCAGAGAAGCTGTCTCATGTGGCAACGGCCCTACTGCGTGCATCAGGATAAAAGATCATCCTGATCCGTACGTACGAGCGTTGGCAATGAGGATAGATGACATGTCTAAAGCCGTCAATACCCTTTGCTTGAAAATGAACAAGCGGCTAAAGCGGGGCCATCCAAGGCCTCTCAAACCGCAACGTCCCAGAAAAAGGGTAAGAGAAAGAAGCTCCCCACAAAGCAAGCCAGCCAATACAAGGACCTGAGAACATAAGTTGTCTCGAGTAACAAAGTCCCGCAGCGACTTGAAGGTCGCTTGGGTCCTCGGATCCAAGAGGAATGCCCAAAGAGGTGAAACCCTCGATGTGTACTAGACAACCAGGAGCCCGCTATTTAGAAGTTGTCCCCTCATGACGAAGTCCCTCCAGAGGATAGCAGCTGTCTGAAACCACGAGCTGCTCAGGGCTCCTATGAGTTGAGGGACTATCTTAACGAGAAGAAGATGATGGCTCCACCTCATGTGGAGGAGAAGTTTGAGAAGGTCTAGTAATGAGTTTTTGATGAAAACGATAGAGGAAGAGTTGCTGACCTACGCCAATCTCCATTTACAATGGAGATCGGGACAAGACCACTCCTCTCAAAATTTAAGATGCCAAATCTCGACGTATACAACGGAAGCGCTGATCCAATGGATCATCTCAATCACTTTCACGAGTATCTAAGCCTCCAAGGCTTGGATGAAATGACAATGTGTCAATAGTTTCCGTTGACACTTAAGAGAGACGCAAGAATATGATTTTACGGATTGCTAGCAAATTCCATTCGATCATTTGGCGAGCTGGCAGGTAGTTTTCTATCGTAGTTTGCCTCTGGCAGGAGGATTGAGAAGCAGCCCTGACACCTTACTTGCATGAAGCAGTGAGCTAGGAAGAGTTTGAGGGGATTTCTTGCCCCATTCATTGCAGAGATCAGACAAATCTCAAAACTAGCGGACGGAGTGAAACTCAACGCCTTCTTATTTGCACTGGACGGATGAGTTTTCTTTAAACACCTCATCCACAAATGACCCCAAACCTTTACAGAGGTCGAGGCTGTGACACAAGCATATATAACGGCCAAATAAGCCAATGACGCTAAGAAGCTAGACAGAGATGAGAACTTCTACCCAAGGCCGGTGGAAGGAAAGAGAAAAGGTGGGGACCATCAGGGTCCTCAAGGCCCAAAGAAGTCTAAGCAGGTCATTCGGAGGGACCCCAGGTCTATAAATTTGACTCCCTTAAATGACACCCGTACCAACATTTTGATACAAATTCGGGATAAAAATTTTTTAAAGTAGCCCAAAGCACTGAAGAATCCAAATGGTGGTGACCAGTCGAAGTACTGCCATTACCATCACTATGGAGGTCACAGTACGAAGGATTGTCGGACGCTGCAGAAAAAATCGAGTAGCTTATCAACAGATGTCACCTAAACCGCTTTCTACAAAGACCCGGACAGGCTTCCAAAATAGCAGGAGACGGTGAGGCTGACCCGCCAAGAAATAGGATGGTTGCGGGAGTTATAAATATGATATCAACTCACTCGACCCGAGAAGACGTAATGGAAAATTTTGCAACTAAGATGCCAATGTTAGGAACTAGGGATGAAGTCATTAGTTTTAGTAACGAAAATATGACTCATGTAACTTCCCACATTCTGACCCATTAATTGTAACTGCACTCGTTTATGATGGAGTTGTTAATTACCGGATAAAATGAGTATTTGTTGATAATAAAAACTCACAGAATTTACTTTATCTTGATATTTATTTTAAATTGGGACTTAAAAGAAGTCAAATGAAAACAACCGAAGGACAACTCTACAGACTTGACAATGAGCCATTTTCGATTCATGATGTCATCCAGCTAAAAGTCACTCTAGGAACGTATCCGAGGATTGCATCTAAGGTTCTCACCTTTTTAGTAGTAAACCTTCCATCAATTTACAATACTATCGTTGGACGTCCCTATTTAACTACCTTCGATACTATAACTTCCATTCCACATCTAAAGATGAAATTTTTGATGCCATTTGAGATTGGGGAGGTCCTCAGAGACCAAGTAGTTGGGCAGACATACTTTTTGTCCAAAATCACACAGACGCCTCTTCCCCAACCTATGGAAGACCTTAATCTATGAGATGAACTAACATTACAACAAGCTCAATCTGGAGAACCAACAGACCGAGTCCCACTGGATTCCAGCAATCCTGGAAAGTATATCCATAAAGGAAGCTCTCTACCTCAATCCTTTCAAGACAAGCTTATCAGTTTCCTCCAAAAAAATTTGGACGTTTTTCCCTGGGTACCAAGTAACATGTCAGGGATCCTAACTGAAATAATGGTCCATAAATTGGGCCTGAATTTTCGTTACAAACCGGTTCGACAAAAGCATAGAAAGTATTCAGTTGAGAAACTAGTGGCCATTCATGAAGAGGTAAAAAAAGTTTCTAGATGCTGGATTCATCAAGGAACTACAATATTCAGATTGGTTATTAAATATCGTCATGGTCAAGAAAAGTAACGAAAAAGGGATGATGTGTGTTGATTTCACAGACGTTAACAAGGCATGTTCGAAAGATAACTTCTCACTGCCCAAAATTGACCGGTTTGTAGAATCAACGTCTATCCATGAAATCCTAACTTTTATGGACGCATACTTGAGTTACAATCAAATAAGGATAAGTCCAGAAGATGAAGAGCATATATTTCATGATGGACCAGGTTACGTACAACTACAGAGTCATATCCTTCAACATCAAGAATGCTGGTGCCACTTATCAGCGGCTCATAAATAAAATATTCAATGACCATATCAGAAGAAATGTGGAGGTCTAGATGGATGACATACTCGTCAAAAGTAAAATAATAGACCACCACATCTAAGATCTGGACGAGACCTTCAATATCCTGAAAGCGCACCAAATGAAGCTCAACCCGGCCAAGTGTACATTAGGGTGACATTTGAGAAGTTCTTAGGCTACATTATTTCACGCCGAGAGATTGAGACAAATTCTGAGAAGATTAAGGTCATCCTTGACATGAAGTCCCCTAGGACTGCAAAAGAAGTCCGAAAGCTCACTGGAAGAATAGCAACTCTCTCTCGCTTCTTGGCTAAATCGACCGAGAAGTATTTGCTATTTTTAAAAACCCTGAGAGGGGCCAAGACTAATGGCTTCTAGTGGACCATTGACTACGAGGAGGACTTCCAAGGACTAAAAGAATATCTTTCGAATCCTCCTCTCTTAGCTTCCCCTCAGTCAGGTGAAGAACTGTACTTCACTATGTCCGCCACGGCTTTGAACTTGATATTGATACGGTAGCAGTACGACAAGTAATAGCCTGTATATTACATCAGCAAAACCTTGGCTGATGCAGAAACCAGGTATCCCCATGCAAAAAAGATAACTTTGGCGCTTGTGTATTCCACTCAGAACTTGAGACCTTACTTCCAAGCACACAAAATTATAGTCCTAACTGATCAGCCCTTAAGAGCAATCTTATAGAAGTCCGAGATGCCAGGACGATTGGTCAAGTGGGCCATTAAGTTGGGAGAGGTCGACATAAAATTTTGCCCGATGCCAATCTTGAAAGGTCAGGCTTTGGCGGATTTCATCGTCGAGACAATGACTCCAGCTCTAGCCGCCTCAGACCTTCATGATGCATATGAGCCTTACAACGCACCAGCATGGATACTGCATGTGGATGGCTCTTCAATGAAGGATAGCTGTGGTGTTGGCGTTGTGTTGAGAACACCTGAGGGGTCAGAGATAAAATATTCACGTATCCTTAGGTTTTCGGCAACCAACAACACTACGGAGTACGAAGCATTGCTAGCATGACTTCGATTAGCTAAGAAATGTTTGGCCAAAAACTTGGTTGTCTATAGCGACTTCGAATTGATCATCAACCAAGTCTGCGGACATTTCGAAGTAAACAGCCCACAGTTCTCCAAGTACCTTTTAAAGGTCCAAAACTTTATTTCGGACTTTGAGAGGATGAAAATGGTCCACATTCCCAGAGAGAGAACGGAAAGGCCGACTCGCTGGCAAGGTCAGTAGCATCAAGAAACCCAGAGCAATAAGCCCGAGGGATACGTGAAGCCCTTGAGAAGCCAAGCATAAAAGATCCCAAGCCAGAGGTGATGTAGGTCTCGAGTGCTAGCAATTAGATGACTCCCTATTTAAGGTATTTGTCCGACGGGACATTACCTAAAGGAGCGGATGAAGCCAAGAAGGTGAAGAAGAAAGCGGGTTGGTATACTATCATGGATGGTCGGTTGTACCGACGCGAGTTCTCTGCTCCTATCTACGGTGCCTCACTCCCGAGGAGGCTGATTATACCCTTTAAGAAGTGCACCTCAAAATATATTGATCCCACATTGGGGGCAAAAACTTCACTTTTAAGTTCATCAGATAGGGGTACTTTTGGCCGACTATGAAGTATGATACTACGGATTTCTTACAAAAATGTAAAAACTATCAAATCCACGGGAACCTCACCCACTAACCTTATGCAGAGCTTCGAGCTCTACAATCACCTTGACCCCTTACTCAATAGGGGCTTGATATACTCGAACCTCTACCAACAGCGGCTGGACAAAGAAAGTTTCTGATCGTCGGAATTAACTACATTACAAAGTGGATTGAGGCTACACCACTGGCACTAATAACAGAGCAGAATGTAATAGAATTTATCTGGTAGAATATCGTGTGTTGGTTTGGGATTTTTGAATGTATTGTGACTGACAATGAGACCCATTTTACTAAAAATAGTTCACCAAGTACTGTATCAACCTAAGGATTAGGTTGGTCCACACGTCAATCGCGTATCCGCAGATTAAGGGCCAAATGGAAGTGACAAACCACACCATTTTACATGGACTGAAGACCAAACTAGAGCATTTTGGGGACTCATGAGTTCACGAGCTGCCATTAGTCTTATGGTTGTATAGGACAACATCGAGGGAGCTCACACCAAAGACACCCTTTAGCCTGTACTACGGGGTTGAAGCGGTCATTCCAGTGGAAGTCGGATCCCATAATGTTCGGGATGAGTGTTTCAATGTGAGCGACAATGCTCAAAGACTCCGAAAAAATCTTGACATGCTCTAGGAAGCACAAGACCTGGCAAGGTTGAGGACAGTGACATACTAACAAAGAGTGGCAAGATACCATAATAAGAAAGTGAAGGCGCAATGGTTCGAAGTGGGAAACTTAGTACTGAGAATAATTGAGACCACTGGTAAAAATAACGACCGGAATAAGCTTTTTTCAAATTGGTTGGGAAGGGTCGTTCCTGGTTTCAGCCATCCTTCAGAATGGGGCCTACAAGTTGCGCACCTAAGAAGGTAGACTAGTCTCTCGAATGTGAAATGTGTCATGACCCAGGAATATAATATACATAAGTCAAAAATAAAATCAATAATAATATTTTTATCAACCATAAAAACCCAACATGGGCCTGACAATTCAAAAACATACAGGATCCAATATAAAATAACCCACACAAAACCTTATCGGATATAAATCTGGACAAACATAATACATGACCTGCTATCCAACATATTGCAAGGGAGGTATCCAGATAAGCAGTTCCAATATTTTTCATATAATGATTAGGGTCATCATCTGACCATAAACAATAAACATAACACAACCTCGGGATTAGAAACATACCCAACATAATATCTCCATTCACCGATAGAGATATCCGCGCCAGATCACATCCAAAATCCTACAAGCGTAGCCATACAACCAGTTTGAAGGGATAAAATATAAAAAAATGTGAGTTTAAAACTCAACAAATATCGTATATATGATAAATAGTGTATAGAAATCAGAGGAAATGGATAGTAATCACAATTATGTCAAACAAAACAAAACACAAGGTTCGTGAAATTCTTAAAAATCGAGGAGATGTCTCGTACTAAATCATCGTCCGTATCTAATAGTCCCTCCATGACATAATTATAATAAATAATGATTTGATCAAATCTCATATACGATACCATATCATATAATCCGAAGTCACATTATCGCGACCATCACCACATCCAAGTAGGACACATACCATCGTCCGGATCTAAATCTCATATATCATATGCTGAAATCAAATAAAATACCAGAACTAATACATATAAATATAGAATATATTCCGAAGTTTGACACACTAATACGAACGAGACATTCCTATCGCCTATCTGTGGGCCAAACAACGTATCTCGAATCACAGTCCACCCAAATACATGTAGAAATACAAAGTATGCACGAAATCGGAGAATCAAATATCAATAATACCAACTTGAGAAAGGGTTACCCTTGTCCAATAACCACAACTATATAGGCTGTAATTTAAGCCAGCAACTCAAGGCTCGACTAAGATTTAGGCCAGTAGCTCAAAGTCATCCATGTACTCTATCTCCCATAGATTAGAAACTTACTCACTATATTTTACCACCCGCGGCTTTGAGTGTAATTTCAAATTTTAGTTATATATTAGGACGTCCGAATATATTAGTTTTGTCAATTCCTTACGATAGTTCTTATTTAAATATACAGTAGAGTAGGTCAGCTACTAAACGCCTCAACCTTCCTACCGGCAGAAAGGAGCCACATCATATACGTCCCTGTCGGGACTAAGCCTTTCCGTCGGGAGTGGTACCAATATCTCATACCTCGGATCACATACAATGACTCATCGGGTATCGAACCACCATGGTCCCGTAGTGACCCTGCCCACGACAGCATACATGCGGACCAACGCACGGCTTGATTCATGGTTCCACAACATACGAATGCACAAATATACATATATACCATTCAGGTGTCCGAAAACCCTTCAAATCATAAATACCCATATAAAATCATCGCACGACCCGTAAAATATACATGCATATATATAATTAATAAATTTAATGTATATAAAAATATATGTATATTAGTAAAATCTCCAGTCGTAGTCAAAATATATCAGAAATTAAATTAAACTAAAAATAGGGCTAGATGACACTTACCTTGACTTTATACTCCGCAGGTCTGAAGAAAAGATATCCCAAAGCACCCGATTGGGCATTTCTCTCTCCTACCTCCACGAAGCCCATCGCTGCCCTCTCTCTCCCAGTGCGGGTTGCTACCGTGTGCCACTACCGCCTCTACCCACGGCCGTCGCTGCTCCTCCCACGGCCACCGCCGCCCACTGACACACCATCACCACCGTGCGCCGTCGGCGATGCCTCCAACGGCTACTGCCAACATCCGCAACAGCTTTACCGAGCGCCGTCAGCCACCGGCCACATCAACCACTGCTGGCCACCCACAACCACCATCGTCGTCCCCCTGCACCGCTGCTGCCTTTTCTTCCTCTCCCTTCTCCTCCTTCCCTCTTCTTCTTCCTCCTTCGCCTGCGAAACCCTCACTCTCTTTCTCCTCCATTCTTTCTCCCCCGCTTCTCTCTCCCCAATTCTCCCTTTTTTCCATTCTTTTCTCTTTTTTTTCTATTTATTATTATTATTATTATTATTATTATCTATTTTACTTTTCTTTTATTTTAAAATCTCATCGATATTCGGGTGATAACACAGATGCACCTCGGGCGCCACTCTGTACCTCCGATCATTTCCAAAAATTGTACAATATTTTAATTTATTTTCTCCACGTTCGAAATACCTAAAACCATAATTAATATTAAAATAATCAAAATAAGATTTTAAATATTACAGAATGTCTCTCATCTTAAAAAATACTATCAATAAATGTATTGACGGACAGGTAAGGCCAAATGCATCATTTAATGTGCTTGTACCATGTTTTGTTAATACAACAAAATTCCTTTTGCTTATTCACTATTTTACACTTCATTGAATGTTTGCATATTATTTCATAAATCTACAAGACCTAGATTGCCCCTCAATCAAGTGAAAGAATCCCTTTCACTTGCTCTAAAACTCGATAAAATCTGAGCGGCTCATAAGAAATCGTACTCTAAAAGCTCACTAAAGTTCGAGCGGCTCATAAAAAGTCGTACTCTAAAACTTGACAAAGTTTGAGCGGTTCATAAGAAGTCGTACTCAAAAACTCGCCAAATTCGGTGCGGCCTATTTGAGGTCAAACTTAAAAACTTGGCAACGACCCCAAACAACCTACAATAGGTTAAACTTAAAAACTTAGGGGGCTTAAACCGGCAAGAATGCGAAGACCCTAGAGGTAGTATCTCCAACCAACGATGGTCGAAAGGTTCGGATACTTAGCTCATAAAAGATAAAGTTTCTTTATGGCATGTCTAAAAAAACCTAACATATAGGTAGTCCAAATAAAGTAAGAAGAAGGGTTGCACCAGAGAAATGAATTTTATTCATATATAAATATATATTATGTATAGCAACATAAATAAAATAAAATAAAAACTACTCCAAAGTTCCTGGCTGCTCTGAAGGCCCTGGCTGCTCTGAAGATTCAAGCTGACTGGAAGGTCCTGATTGAGAGGGGTTGAAGGTCCCATCTCTTCTTGGGAGACCAATCGGGTCAGCCCTGCATTGAGCACTAGTATTCCTTGGGTCAAACAGAGCAGTAAGAAACCTTGGAACTAAAATCTTCATGACACGACGGTACATCTTGATGGCATCCCAGTACTTACGCTCCAGAGCCATCTGATATCCTCGACCTCAGTGAGGTCCTAAGATCCTCCTCCGGCTGGAGGTTCCTGCCTCAAAGGGAGACATTTAGCTGCTCCTTATTCTTCAGCAAGTCCTCAAGGAAAGAAATTCTGCTCTTGGCCTCAGTAAGCTCAAGGTCAAGACATTGGATGCGCTCCCCTACGGTCCTAAAGGCCTCCAGCTCGGCACAAGTTTGGGTACCCTCGTTAAAATTGCCAGCCAACTCATGAAGTTGCAAAGGAAAAATAGGTCATAAAGGCACGGACGAAAAAGAATAAAAGCCTGAAGTAGGGTAGAGAAGTACCTTAGAGACGAGTGAGCTCCTAACTGAACTCTCTTCTCTGGGGGCTTCGAACCGGCCGGCCCCATAGTAGCCACCTCCTCGGCCACATAAGCCTCAACTTTGGCCTCGGACGTAGAGGCAACTTCACCAAAATCTAAAATTGGAGGCTCAACCGCTTAAAAATGATCCTCGGCCCCAGTTTCTGCTTCAGTAGCGTGTGAAATCCCTGCGACATCCTCAACCAAGGCCTCCTCAGGAACTGCTGGAATTGTCGCTGTCACCGTACAAATTTGGATTGCTAGGTAAGGGAGCTCAGCAGTCTCAGCAATGGGCAACTCCGTGGCCCAACTTTCCTCAGCCTCAGCAGTCTTAGCAGTCATCATCATAGCCATCATCGATACTTCCTCAACCCGAGTTGCCTCAGTCTCCCCCTCTCCCTGAACCTCAACAATGTCTTCGGATGAATTACCCATCCAATCCGAGACCTCTCCAATAAAATAGAAAGAATGTCAGGCATGGGCTCATCAAGAGGAGGATGGGCAACAAGTGGCTCCAAAGAAAGGCCCACGGACTCAGAAGGCTCAGCAACGACTGAAGGTTCGACTCCTTCAACTCCTCGGACTGGCACCCCTTATGACGGCCTTTGTCTCCTCACAAGCTGCTCGATTATGGCTTCATCGTCATCAGACGAGGAGTACTCCACTATTGCCATCAGAAGCTTTAAAGTTTCAGTCCGGCAACTTTTCAGTCAACATAAGCAGCTGTGGTTACTTTTATCTTTCTTAAAATTGGGCTATTGTTTTATGATACAACTGCCGTAAAATGCTGGCCATTAGCTGATTAATTGGTTGCCATGTGTACTTGGCTTGCTGAAGAAAAATGTGTATATAT
>JAOVVI020012370.1:0-12273 GCA_028571085.2 Nepenthes alata | reverse complement strand
ATTGCAACAAGTCGAGTGGTTTCTTGCAATTGGTTTTTAGCTGTTGGCAAATCAAATATTTTTCTACTAAAGCCAAAAGTTTCCTTTTCATATTCCTCTACCAGAATATTTTCTTTAAATCATGATAGATTTTATTGATTCTCGGGTGGATAGTATATTTTGATCGGCGAGCATCATTCATTATTTCCTCGTTTAGCTCTCCAATATTTGACATATATATCTAGTCTTGAAATCTTAAGACTCCATCGGCACGAACATTAAAATCAACTCTAGAGTCCCAATTTAGATCTCCCATAATATCAGCTAAAAATAGATAATTCATCTGATATTCCTTAATCTGCTTTAATATCTCCGGTTGAATTTTAAAATATGACAGAATTATCCAATCATCTTGAGTATATCTCCTGATATTGCATTGCTTCATCCATTAAAGTATCTCCATTTCTTTAATTCTCAAATTTGCCACAAAACCTATTTGACGACTCAAAGTATTTGCCACCGCGTTGTCCTTTCTTGGCTGATACTGAATTTCATAGCTATAGTCTTTCAAGATATCCAACCATCTCTTTTGCCTCATATTCAACTCTTTTTGAGAGAATAAATATTTCAAACTTTTGTGGTATGAATACACTAGGAATTGTTCGCCGTATAAATAGTGTCTTCAAAATTTTAAAGTAAAAATTACTACTGCTAACTCTGAATCACGAGTCAGGTAGTTCTTTTCATGGACCTTTAATTGCCTTGATCTGTACGCTATTACCTTTCCGTGCTGTATTAAAACACAGCCCAATCTCGTCCTGAAAATGTCACAGTAAATAACAAATTCACCAGATTCTTTAGGAATTGTCAAGATTTGAGTAGTAGTCAATCGATTTTTTAATTCTTGGAAACTCTGTTCACATTTTTCTATTCAAACAAATTTAACTTCCTACTTCATCAATTGAGTTAGTGGTATGACAATTCTTGAAAAATTTTTCACTAATCGCTAATAATATCATGTCATCCTAAGGAAACTTCAAATTTCAGTTATCGTAGTAGGACGACTCTAGTTAACAATAGCCTCGATCTTTTTGGAATCCATAGAGATATCTATATTCGATATGATATGCCCCAAGAATGCTACCTCCTTAAGTGAAAATTCATACTTCATGAATTTAGCATGCAATTTTTGTTCTGAGAATGTTTGAAACATAATTCTCAAATGTGTCTTGTGCTCATCGTAACTTCTCGAGTAAATCAATATATCATTAATATATACTACAACAAATTGATCCAAATAGGATCGAAACACCCTATTCATCAAATTCATAAAAGCGGAAAGGGCATTGGTCATTCGAAAGGGCATAACTGAAAATTCGAAGTGCCTATACCGCATTTGGAATGTGGTTTTTGCCACATCCTCCTTCGTAATCCTCAATTGGTAATATCCCGAACGAAGGTCAATCTTAGAAAATATCTAGGCCCTTTACAATTGATCAAATAAGTTATCAATCCTAGGCAATGGGTACTTATTCATGACTGTGATCTTATTCAGTTCTTGGTAGTCAATACACAACCTCAATAATCGATCTTTCTTCTTTACGAATAACATCGGGGCACCCCAAGTAGAAACACTTGGTCAAATAAATTTTTTCTTCAAAAGTTTCTACAACTGCTGATTCAATTCTTTCAACTCTGTCGGTGTCATTCTATACGATGTTTTTAATATCGGGGCTGATCTGGGAATAACTTCAATTTCAAATTTGATCTCTTGCTGCGATGGTAAGTTAGGAAAATCTTCAAAAAAAAACATCTTCAAATTTACTAACCATTGAAATATCCTTCACCGGTACATCATGACTCCTAATTGTGCTGGCATAAGCTAAGTAGGCTTGGCATCCATTTTCTATCAAATGTCGAGCATGTAAAGCCAAAATAAAATAAGGTAACTCCTTCCACACTGCACCTTGAAAATGAAACGGTTGACTTCCCGGAATGATGAAATGAACTCATTTATGGAAACAATTGACATTCGCATGATAACTTGCTCTCTTGTCCATGCCCAATATCACATTAAAGTCATACATCTCTAGCAAAATCAAATCCACACTGAGTTGCAATTCATTAACCCAAACTTCACACCTCGGATATATAATATCCGTAACCATAGATGATCCCACTGGTGTCGACACAACTAACACATGCTCTAGAATTCGAAGCGGATATAACAAATGACAAACAAATCTTGGGGACACAAAGGAATGAGTGGAACTGGAATCCAAGAGTGCATGAGTAGGAGTATTAAAAATAATAAGGGTACATTTTACCACATTTGGTGTCGCCTCTGCATCCTGTACTGTGATAGCAAAAACTTTACTTGAAATATTGGGCTTCGTCGCCAATAGTCTCTTTGGTCGAGGAAAATCCTTGATTCTATAATCATATTTTTTTGGTAAGTAATTAAATTGTATTTAAAAAAATAAAGAAAAATACAACACCTATATTCTATTCCAAGTGTTTTCAACTTGGAGATAGAATATAGTAGCAGGGCAGCCCCGATGCACCATGACACAAGTCATGAAAACAAAAAAATAAAAATATAATCAAAACATCATAGAGTAATTTCTCCTACTCAGTCATCTAAACATCAGATCGACAGCATATGCCAAACACAAACCAGAAGGATGAAGCCATTCATGCAACGACAGGAGATCGGTCACCACATAGACTAGCAAGCATAGCACACAAACCAGTAAGATCGTCCGAGCAAGAGAAAGTAGCCGACCGTGCATCGGCAGGATAACATACTAGTCAATGTAGAGAAACCACACCTGTAGACTAAAGCATCTAAAATTCTATGATCATGTTGTCTGCAGTTAAAAATAAGTTCCCAAAACTTTATAGCATGGCTTTACTCCATGCCACTTTCCACATTGCGGACACACTGCTGTTGCCACTACTATTGCTGCTGGACTCGATACAGCTTGCGATGCTACCCTTCTCTTTCCTTTCTCCTCCACTCTTGCCTTTTCTGAAGGTGCTTCTAATGTTGAACTTTGACCCGAAATTGGGCCGCCACGACTTTCCAATTTTCTTCCAAAGAACTGCTCCCTTTCAAACTCTTTCTCAAATATAAGATCCCAATCTAAAACATTCCCATAAGTCCAAAGATTCAAAGTCATGAGCTACCTTCTGATCTCGTCCCACAGTCGTGACTGAAATTGTCTCGCTTTTCTTCCTTCATCTTGGACAATATGTTGTACATAGCAAGACAATTTTATAAACTTGGCATCATATTTAGCCACTGACAAGTTTCCTTACCTCAACCGGGCAAACTTATCTTCCTTCTATTTTCGCAGGCTTATCAGGAAATATTTATTCAAAAATGCTTCTTTAAACATCTTCCAAGAAATGTCATTTTTTGCCACCCCCATGACTCTTTTTTGCATAAACCACCAATGGTTTGCTTTCCCTTCCGGTTTATAAGCTACAAATGTCACTTTATCCTCTTCTGGACAATGGATCACAGTGAAGATCTTTTCAATTCTTCTGATCCAAGTTTCTACCTTCGTTGGATCTGGATCTCCCACGAACTCTGATGCTTGCTCGTTTATTAATCTATCGTAGGCAATTGTTCCTAGATTTGTCGGGGATGGAACTAAGATTGGCTATGGATTTCTCCACTCTTGTATCATTCTTCCCATAACGTTCAAATATTCTTCCCATAACGTTCAAATATTCTTCCTCCTGATCTGGTCGAGAGTTAAATTCAATACCTTTTCCTTTGCTTTCCATTCCTTCAATCCTATTACTAAAAATATTAGCATTCAGGTAAGGTTATCATTAAACAACCTAGATCCTCAACTTGAAGTTACTAAAATTTGGACATCAAGTTCAACTCAATCAAACTTAACCTCAACCAAGAATCAATCAACCTAAATCCTAAGGCATCTTCCTTAACCATTTAAGGCATATTTCTTAACCATTCCATGATACCACTTGTGACAAATCACATTTTTAAACCCGTCATTAATCATAATTATAACTTATTGTCTTAATATTATCAGTTTTACTATTAAATAAATCATTAACCTATTGGACGTAAGCTTAACTTGCCAATATTACAATTGACTGTGTATAAATAATAACACAAAATACACATAATTCAAATATGTTGTCATCTCATTTGTGACTTTGATGCCAATCCAAATAATATGATGTCAATCTTTTATTAAAAAAAATACTTGTCAAATCAATCATATACTAATTTACGGAAGCAAATAAAATTCATAAAATTTCCCATCAGAAATTAAAATCATTACTGAAATACATTGTTCATTGCATATATCAGCGCCATACATAATTAACATACAACTAATACTGAACAATACAATATTATCCGAAGCATCAAAGCTGTTCAAAAGTCCACATCAATTTCATCATAGTTTACACTGAAATCAACTTAAACTAACAATTAATGAAGTACATACTATCCAAAATCATTAGGTTAGCAAAAATAATAACTTTAGAGACCTGAACTAAGTCCTTCCGTCTTCACTCCTACTCAATAAGTAAGAACTCGTGGGAATCATCTGAAAGGTTAGTAAAATAATAAAGAATGGGTCAAATACTCAATAAGGTACTATACATAACAAAGAACATACACATATATACTTAATTTTAAAATTATATCGTAGGAGGTAGGAATCGTTTAGGATGAAATAATATAAATATGAATGCAACTTTTCTTACAATAGCCAGCAAAATTTGTTTCTTATCATCTTTATCATTATCTGTCAAAATATATTAAAAATTTACTTATTTTTAGGGATCAGTGGTAGTAGGTTTTATCAACTAAAGGAACGATCAATCAAAACCCGAATTGTATTTATTCTTACACAATCAAAATCCTTTGCGCTCCTATTCAAAACTCGGAGATAGGCCGTCTATATATAACTCTATCAGTGGTCAAACGTCGCTTCTTAACCTCACGGATAATAGGGTTAGATGACAATCTTTCACCGTAATATATTAAAGTATGACAAAATATATAACCTATTGAATCATAATCCTTGATCCAGTTTCTGTACATTCTTTACTTAAGAAAAATTTTACACTTTGCTTCTTAATCTTAGTTCTCACCCTTTTGGAGAACAATTCATACTTTTCTTATCAAAACAGAATTATAGAGTTTCCTTCTTCCTTTCTATAATGTCAGATACAATTTTACCATATCAAGTTCATAAATATGAAATTTTGACAAAAATATATATAGTAGAAATTTATAAATTTTTCTACAAATTTAACAAGCATGCTTCACATAATTAAATATGTAGTATATTTTTATCATGTACAAATAGCATATAATACTTTAAAATTTATAATTATGAAGCAGAAACATGTAGGAATTATTTTTGTACTTCTAAACATGGAGAAAATTTTAAGATAATTCTTGGATGCCCGATTTGGATTGGCACAGGTGATATTGATTCTGCCGGGTTGGCCTGGTCTGCTGAGGTGAATGTACTCGGTTTGGTCTTGCTGATCTTTCCCACTTTTCCGATATTCATGGAGCATCAAAGGATTGATGACTCGCGTAGTGTGAAGATTTGTGTTCGCTTCCTCGGACCGAGGTTGCTGTTTTGTCTGAGATACTGCTGTTGCATTTTGATTGCTTTTTTTACCGAGGTGTATGCTATGGGACAAACTGCTTTCGATCGTGGTACTTTATGGCCGAGAAGGTAGTTTTGTCCGAGTTACTACTGTAGTTTTGGTTGGGTGTATTTGGTGTGATGTTTCCTATGGGACAAGATGCCTTCTGGTCGACATGCCAATGGTCGAGGTGCTGCAGATAAGTCTGAGGTCTTTATTTGCTGTCTTGCGATGGTTTCATCCAAGATGCAAGCTGCCTTTTGGGATTGATCTTAAATGCCGTTTACTTTATTGAAGGTCTTCTCTTGAGCCTTGTTTTCCATGATTATGTGTAGGCAATCGGCCGATTAAGATAATTATTTGATTATTCCTTTATATTGTTTCTCTATTTTTTCATGACATGTTCATGTTACTCGGGACAAGCCCTAACATCTTTATTCTCACTTTAAGTCAAAAAAAATACTTTGAGTAAGAATATAGATTTTACATTTTCTTTTATTTTAACACAATTTTCTTACTTGCAAAAAAGAGAATTTTAAGATAATACACATAATTACGATACAGGTAATTAAAATGAAGTTCTTGATAAATTTTACTGTAAAATCAAGGTAAACAAACAAATATACATATTTTTCATATTTTTACTTTAAAATCTTAGTTTGAATGAGTATTAGAACAATAATACTCAAAAAGAATGAAAATACATCACAACAAAGGAAAGAGGGAGCTAAAGGTCCATTTGCCTTCACTTGAAATACCAAAATTTTTAGTCCGAACATCCCGAATTAAGTTACCTAGAAGCTTTGTCCATTTTCTCTCTCTTCTTCTCTCATCTCCAGCCTTTCTCTCCCTATTTTCTCTCTTCTCAAACTGTTCCACCACTTAAAAATGCAATAGAATTGATCCTCCGTTGACTTTTATAACCGTCCTGTGCTCGAGCGTGGGTCAGGCACAGGACAAGCGCGGAGCTACTTGAATTCACGCCTAATAGGGCGCTCGGGCACCCTTTGGGTGTGCCCAGTATTGGAATTGGCTCCTACTAGGGTGCTCGAGTGTACAGCGGGCGCACCCGAAGGGCATGGGGCAGGCATTGCAGCGCCAACTCTGGGCTGGGTGCACAACTCGCTTGTTTTACAATTTTTTTCTTTTTGACCTTATTCTCCGTGTCATTTAACCTCAATTTTAATTATATTAATTTAGATAATTACTATTAATATAAGTTAAAACTTGGTCCTTACACACTCTAGCCGATTTAAAAGGTTTATCTAGATAATTTAAGTGCACAATTAATAACTTTTATAAATTTCAACAAAAAAAGTTTAACTTAAAATATTAGAATATTACATAAATCAAGTACCTTCTATCATAAAAAGCTCTATATTATGCCCCACATCAATGTTTTCCTCAAGCTCTGCCAACATCAATATTTTCCTTACCTACAGCAATGATTTTTATAAATACCTCCTATATAGAAAACAATCTAGAACTCTCTAATGGCTACAGCAATGCTTTGCGCAAGCTGTGCCCGGAGATTCTTTTAACTTTCCTGATTCTATTATTTTCATATTGGTGAGAATGCAGGAGGAAAGGCATTCTCTGAGAATTTTCTGGAATATCTTAGCCTTTTTGCTCTACCAAGCATCAATGATGTAAGAATTAATTATACCTTGTTGAGGCTGGTTGATGATAAAGATCCATTGTCCCTATCCAGCAGAGAATTTGAAACAAAGCTTTCATAAAATATGAAAAAAAAAAACAGGGTAATATAAACTTGCTAATTACCCTTTCTTGCTGTGCAAAGAAACCATTATTGGCCATACTTTTCTCGCTTATTTCCAAAGGCTTCCTCCTGTTCTGTCTGCCTCGGGTGTGAAAAGAGCTAACGTGTGTCTTTTGAACTACAGAATTACAGGATTTAATAGCCAACTATGCAGCACAAATACAAGTTTCTATCTGCTTTTGTCACCCTTAACTCTCATGATCCCAGAATGAGAGTAGGGAACATGGGCAGGATCAAAGATTTTCATTTAGTTCAATGAGCCCTTACAAGATTAATTTCAAGTATATTAGCACTATTAGGTTTCTAACCTGCTTCCTAATAATATCCTGGTCTCAGACGGCATTTTAATATTTTAATATCAGACTTTGATCCGATGGCTCATGTGATTTTTATGTGAGATTTAATCTCAACCGTTGGATTTTATTTTAATTCAATAGCTGATATTAAAATACATCTGATAAGATATTGTCCGTCTATTTTGTTTAATCTTGCGGCTGATAATAGTGCATAATAAAGATAAAATTTAAATAAGAAAGACGACGGCATCATTCTCTTGAAGCGTCCTCTGCGATCTCCTCTCTCCTCTCCTCTCCAGCTTCAATTTGTTCCCCAGTAGTACTTCACTCCAAACCTCCGGTCGCCGGTGCTGAAATCTGATAATTTCTTGTCTCTCTTACCTCAGCCAGCATAGTTCTTTGTTACCTGCCCACCATATTTTGCCCTAATCTGCATGCTTGAGAGAGAGAGGGGAACCATAAAAGAGAACAAGAAGCCTCATATCTGCTCGACTTGTTGCATACTGAGATTTTTTTTTGTGGAATTGATTGAGGTTATTTTGCCCTAATCTACTGCATGCTTGAGAGAGAGAGAGAGAGATATATATATATATATATATATATATATATAGATATATTCGTTTGTGGAAAAAAATATTGACAATTTTCGTGTAATTTATTTTTTCCATCCTTGATTAGATGCTAAAGCAGAAATGGTAATATAGTATTCTTATCTGGTTGATATAATTGATGAATAGTTAAAATACAGGCTTATGGCTAGATAAAGAAATGTATGGATTTCCATGATTATTTTTTTAACAGTTTCTGATGTTACTTGTGTATGAAATATTATCTTCTAGGTAGTTGTCTGACATTCTGAGATGATACGAATTGAAGAACTTAGATATGATTTTTTCAAAAGTATTTCCAGCATTTAATCAACTGAATGAGACAATCGAAAGTATTAGATTGAGTTTGGGGGAATTAGATCGAAAATTATTTCAAAACTATTCCCAATCGATAATTTCTACCTTTCCTACCTTTGTCAAAAATTAGATTGAGTTTGGTAAAATTTAGTAAACCAGTAATCTATATCTCCAGAAATTAGGGTTGTAATATTTGAATTGACTTTTATATGAAAATATTAGAATTATTTTGTATTATCAAATTAATGTATATATTATTATTGAATAATTCTAAACAGAATTTTATAGATTATAAATGATTACACGTCATTAGTTGGCATAAATTTGATATTTTGGATGATGTATGGCTTTTTTGAAGAACTATGGTAAAATAATGGGTTTCGGTATATGAAATTTTTTTTTAAAAAAGTTTAAGATTGTTAATGTTGAAATTTGTAAGAGGTTTTCTTATAAAAAAAGGTAAAGTAAAATTAGATAAGAAAAGGAAAAAATTCAATTGAAAGGTGGGAAACCCAATGTAGACGTGAAGTAATGCTGGAAGTGGTGCTTGTTAAAGGGACAATAAAAGTTATTGTTAAAATATTTTTTTGGGGTACAACTATGAACTTAAACTGCCTAAAATAAGATATTTTTTGAGATTATAAAAAGAAGTATCAGCCATGCAGTGCTAACTTATTGAGATTGCTTATGATGCTGGATTGAGATCAAGTGAAATATTTGTGCTCACGATGATTGAGGCTGGTGGTAATGGCTCAGTTGAATATACAGTAGAAGACCAAAAGTTATACCTTCATACCAAACGGCAGTGGCATATGTAACATGGTGAGATAAGAGTTATATTGACATATTTTTAAAAATAAAAAATATAGAATTTTAGATTTTTCTATGAGATGCAATTAGATTCTAATAATTGTGTAACTAATATCTTTTGGGCTGATACAGAAATAATTTTTATTACAAATATTTTGGAGATATTATCATGTTTGACACTACTTACGGGATGAATAAAGGTTTAAAATCCTTTGATATTTTCACTGAATTTAACCACCATAGGCAGATGGTGTTATTTGGTGTTAATCTATTGTATGATGAGATAGATTATTCATTTGTATAGTTATTTAAAACATCTTTATGTTGTTACGGTAGTAATGCTCCAATCACTATCTTTACTGATTTTTTTTGGTAATTAATGAGTATTGTGGATATTGATTTTTATGAATTTATAAAATCTAAGTTCTAACTCGATATAGAATAAAACCTAATAGCTAGGGCATCCTCCAAGCTACACATTCAATAATATTTCTTAAATAAAACCGAAAAACTTGTGGAATCTACCAACACAGCCAACATGCAAAAAATGAAAAAGGAAAATTTCAGAAAGCCCTTGGCCGGTCAATGCATTGACCGGCCAATTTGCTTCTTTGCCGGTCAGTGCATTGACCGGTAATTTTGCACCAAACGCCTTTAGCCGTTATCTGCTATCTGGGTCAATCGACTAGTTGTCCGGCCATTTGCCACTTTGGCCGATCAACAAGTTGATCGGCACTTCTTCCACCAAAGGCTTTTGCTCTTTTGCCGGTCAACGACGCACTGATCAAAATTTCTCTACAAAGCCCGCAGACACCACGCACAAACCTTGTCCTTGTCTTCAGGCTGTCCTCGGATTAAGGAACTTCCACACGAGAGTGACCCCAACACTCTGCACTATTGCATCTCGGCCAATTAGCTGGACGGCCATTAAGCACCTTAGCCTTTAGCACTGCATCCATTAGCATTACCTCGGTCATATTATCCACTCCACCTGCCTGCTAATGTAACACTCCATCTCGTCATTATGGACCGATTGCTATGGCTCTAGTCAATGGACAATATTTCTAGCTTCTGATGCATGGCGGATGAGATCTTTTTTGCCACTTGGGATTCATCTTGCGGAGCCAATTTATTGAAAGTCCAATGGTTGCGCTCATGCCAAATGTAGTAAACAGACGCAACTAGGGTGAGACAGTAGGAGTATGCTTTAAGGTTCTTTCCTTTCCATTTGTTTGCTGCCCAGATACTGTTAGTTTGCTAATCATTATACGACCTGCAAAGCCTGACATGCGAGCGCATTATCCTCCACACATAAGATAAAAAGGGGCAGAAAAATAAAAGATGCTCAAGACTTTCTCTTCCGTGGTTACATAAAATGCATATTGTTGGTTGCTAAATGAATGAGCTAATTTGGTCTAGAGTGCTGAGCCTTTGATGCATAACCAGCCACAATATGAAATCATGAGCCGGAATATGATTTGGGCCCCAAACTAGAGCTTACCATTTCACATTTTCTTCAGTGTTCTAGAAAATAGTATATGTTGATTTAGCGATAAAAGCCCCAAAATGGCAGTTGCTCCATTTGATTACATTTCTACGGGAGGTATCAGGGCTGTATATCGGCATGTGCTCCATGATATCTGCAACATCTATGTCAAAATGATTTGGCCACTACCATTTACTTTGATGGATGATTTCCTTGACTTTTGCGTCCTCAAGTAAACCAGTAACACATCTCAATCTATCAGAGTAGTGGTTACAGAGTGTGCCAAATGGATGCCAATTATCTATCAACTATCTTTACTGATTAAGATACCGTTATGGTTAAAACATTTAAGTTGGTAATAACTAATATCTGTTATGACTTATGTACATAGCATATCTTACAGAATACTATTAAGTATCTGGCAACTCGTTCAAACTTATTGGCTGCATTCATATCTTGTATATTTTTCATAATTTTTGAGTTTGGCTTTAATAATGCTTGGGTTAGTATGGCATCCAATGAATGAGAGTCTCGTGCGCACACATGGTCGGATTGAATATATGTGCCACATTATAAATGGGTATACAGTTATATGAAAACTAAGTTTTTCCTTGAGCATTAAAAGTACATAATTTTCTAAAAGTTTAAATAGTAATTTGAAGACATATTTAAAATATAATACTAATTTAGGAGACTTTTTCATCATTTTGAATGAGTTGTCAAGAAAATTATTTTCAGATTATAAATCAAGACAAAAATTATCAAATTTAATAATGACTAATTCTACATTAATGTTATAGTTGACAAAGATTTATACGCAAATTATCTTCAAGATGATGCAGTATGAGATAATGAAAGTATCGACTTAGCATCTTATTTCACAATATGATCCCGAATATATCCTCGCATCTCATGCTAATCGTCTTCGGAAATTACGTTCATCGTTTCTGGAAGCCTCCTTAATGGCCTCCGGAAAGCACTCATTAATCGTCTCCGGAGAACTAATCAATCTTCTCCTCCGGAGATTCCTCAATGACCTCCGAAAATAGTCTCCGAAAAACTCTTTAATTGTCTCTGGAAGTCTCTCCCTTTACCATCTCCAGAGATTAAGGTCTCCGAAAACTTTATTATCTAAACTCTCAAGTGCCCAAACTTCAATCGTCTTCGGAGATCAAGGTCTCCGGAAACTTCATCCTCCAAATTTTAACGTCTCCGGAGATCATCCAAAGGTCTCCGGAAACTTTAGTCTCCAAACGTATCCGGAATTCACTGTTCCCTCTTATCTTCTGGAGATCAAGTTCTCCGGAAATCATTGTTTCATCTTATCTACTGGAGATCAATGTATCTGGAAATCATTGTTTCTTC
>JAOVVI020012369.1:0-12273 GCA_028571085.2 Nepenthes alata | reverse complement strand
TTTTTTCAGACATGCAAGTAAATATAGTGCAGAATTTAGTTCATGCTAACAATATACATATACTTGGACATGAAGTTCATTTATATTTTGCAGAGAAATCAATAAAATTTACATGCATGCTAAATATAAACGTCATAACTTTGAATTCATGCCATGCATAAGTATTTGAACAAGGAAATGTTTAGAAAATTATGAAAGATATAGCGACAATAGAAGAAAAGCTCGGAATGCACTTGTCTTCACTTAATTCTCATCAAAATCTAGCTAGCTTGTATCAACTTAAATTGAGCTTCTATGGCCTCTTTTCTCTCATTCTCTTTCTTCTCCTCGTCTGCTTCTCTCTCCTTTCTCAAATTGCTTTGAAAAAAATGACAAAATTCAGATGGCTACATCTGTTTATACAGAGTGGCGTTTGAGTGCTACTCGGCCGTGCGTCGGGCACCGAGCTAGTGGACTGTAGTGTTCGAGCGCTGCTCGGGCGTACCTCGAGCGGGCACAATCTACCAACAACCGCTCAAGTGTCTCTCGGTCGAGCCTCAGGCCCTGACCCCACGGCTTTTGACGCTCAGCCGCCAAGTCATTCAATCCAATTTTGACTTTTCAATCCAATTTCCACATCATTTGATTTCAATTTTAATTATATTAGTTTAATCAATCAAGATTACTATAAATTAAGGAGTTAGGCCTTATAACTATATCTAAGTCGTAATTTTTTGTTTTCACATATTTTGTTATTTAAAATTGTTAGGAGAAGAATTATCCCACCTTGGTTGAGTACAGAGGTAGCCTTTTTATTATAAGTAGGAAGTCTTCATTCCCCTTTTGAGGCACCTTTTTAAGGACAAAACCATGCGGGAGGAGGCTATTGACTAGATGCGTCCTATAACTTCCTCAAATTAAATAATACCTTGAATAAGAACAGGTTTGACCTTGAAACTAAAAATGGTGCCCTCTGTGGGAACCTATATCGACGCCCTTACTATAGCAGCATGACCACCTCTTTATTGGGGCTATATTAGGGGATCAATTATTGGTTACATAAAGAGGTGGCCTATTTTTTATAGTGAGAATGCTTCTTTCTCTCTTTGAGTTACCTTTTTAAGGATAAAATTGTGCGAGATAGGTCTTGTGACCGATTCCATCGGACTCATTTAGCCAAAGCTGACAATACGCTAAATAGGAATGGGCCTGACCTCAAAACTGAAAAATTAGTTTTATAATTTACTTATGCTCACCAACTTCATTGTAGGATGATGGTTACATTAGATGGTTGACAGCCAGCGTAAAATTTTATATGATCTTTTATGAATGAATTTTTAAGGTCATCACCCTTTAGCGATGTGAATGTCCCTACTCAAACATGGTGTGAAGAGGATAATTAAATCTGAGTAGAATGTCAAAAACGAGTTTATATGGCAAACCTAACTTAGTGAGACTTAAGGCTTTGATGGTGATGTTGTTGTTTATCCATAGTCGTGCTGCGTTACAGTTGCTCAGCTTCATCTTTTATCTGCCTGCCTATTGTACAAGTATACAACAGTAGGATAAAACACCTTGATACATATTGCTTTCTATAGTATATTCATGATGATCTTAGACGTGTCCTCCATTTTTAACATATCATTAACTATGTATATAGCTGCCATGATATTAAGAAATGGCTATTTACCATGGATATAAGTGCTGAGTGGAGTTTGTTTTTGATTTTATAATATATTGCGTATACATACATACATACAATACATACATGTGTGTGTGTGCGTGCGCGTGCACGATATATACATATGTATACGTATTTATATATTTATATAATGATTAGTCTACTGGTTATATGTTTGCTTTATTTAGAATGAATACTTTTTTATGCAAATGAAAAGTTGATTATTACTTTCAACAATGTCAAATGTTTTTAGCGGGATAGATTGTGGAAGTTGGTATTTGGGATATTATATCTCTTGGGTAAAGTGACCAAATGTGTCTTATAGTAAGGTTTAAATATATTCATAATGATAAGCCTTTTCGTAGAAAGTTCTGAAGGAACAAAACCATGCAGGTAAAGGTCCAAATCTGTAGCCCAAAACAAACAATATGTTATTATGTTGACTCAAATTATCGCAATAGGATTATCGTTTTATGTTGAAAGTGATAACTTGTGTTTGGATGAGGAAGGAGTTCTCCATAACCTTTAATGCTGTCTAAAAAATTTTCCGTATTAAGAATGTCGGATGAGATATTCTGATGAAGATGATAACGATGAAGAAGATTACACTAGATGTTACCTGCGTGCTTTTAAGCAGATTGACCTAGATGGTGTGGTGAAAGTGCAAGAAAACATATGAAAACTAATAGAGCAAGTCATAATTGAGATTGGTTTAATAAGCATGGACATCGACACAAAACACTGATATGATAACACATAATATTTTTAACAATGAAGACACAATATTCTAGAACATGTTAACTAAAATTCATAATTTATTTAAAGATATGAGAATATAATTAATTAACGCTACTTACACCAAATTGTCACTAAATGCATATTGCTTGATTTATTATCCAAAAAAATTCGAAGGAAGAATTAGTATACAAGTGACTTAATATAAAGGAGTTGTATTATGACATACTTCACATTATATAAAAAAGATGACAATGGGGCTTATGTTTCTAAGTATTTTTAAATCATCAAATGGCTACAATTTTATAGATTCTATTAAGAACCTCATTTTTTAAAATTATAAAATAGCCCAAGGTGTAAGGTTTGCGTTTTTTATTTATGATAATTATGGTTAAATAAGATGTTATAATTAAAATTGAGGTCATTGGATGTGAAAAGTGTAGAAAAAATTGATTTTTGGGTTAGGTTTGGGCCGTGCCTGAGGCGTGCTCGAAGTGCGCTAGAGCACGGTTTCCAGTGGGGTCTCGCTTGAGTCACGCTTGAGCCACGCTCAAGTCTCGATTCCAGTAAGCTCCCACCTGAAGCGCGCCCGAGCCTCGAGAGTGCATTTTCCAGTGATGCCGCGCCTGTTGAGTGCCCGAGGTGTGCTCGAGCGCGATGTTCTACAATACCCGCGCCCGAGCGGCGCTTGACTGGCGCTCGAGTGCCGGAGTTGTTAAAATCCCCTACCTACTTCCTTTTCTGCCATTGTTGCACGATTCTTGCAAAGAAGAGAGAGGGGTGAAGGGGAAGGGAAGAGAACAGAGAGAGTAAAGGAAGGGGTCCAAAAGCTTGAATCTGGATGATACAAGTAGGAAAACTAGTAGATCGGGTTAAGGCAAGTATGCTCTAAGTTTTCTTTTTCGGTTGTTGTTTATTCCCGTTCGTCTAGAGGATTATTGCTTTAATACTCATCCTAGTTAATATTTTGAAGTAAAAATATGAAAAATGTGTATATTTGTTGATTTACCAAACTTTTATAGCAAGATTTGTCAAAAACTCTTGTTTATTTGTTTATATCTCAAATATGCATACTATGGAAATTTTTTCTCCATGTTTAGAGGCCTAAAAATAATTTTCATATATTTGTGCTTCAAGTTTATAAATTTTAAGTTATTCCATATTATTTATGTATGCTCGAAATGTATTGTATATTTAATTTTATACAACATGCTCCTTACTGTATTGAATTTTCCGATATTTTGTCTTATCTGTATTATTGATGAATTTTCATAACTAAGAAATTTGCTATGGTAAAATGTGTAAGCTTTATGAAAAAGAATTATGGGAAAGATTCCGCAATTATGTTAAGAACTTATGATTTGTTCTCTAAAAGGGTGAGAACTAAGAATGTATAAAATCAAGTGCAGAATCCCCTAAGAAGTTAAGAAACTGGACCAAGGAATGTTCGATAAATAGTATATTTTAACATGCCTTATATATTATAGTAAAAAATCGTTGTCTGTTAGGGACTGTTTGCGGTTTATGGCCCTGTCTATAGGGTTATATGTAGACTGTCCCCCTCTGGGTCTTGAATAGGAGGAGAAAGTTTTAGATTGTGTAGAAGTAAACATAATTCAGGTTTCGATCGACCGCTCCTTTAGCTAGTAGGGCCTACTGGCCTTGGTCCCCAAAGAAAAGTAAGTTTTCAGCACGATTTGATGAGTAAGATAATGAAAGAACATGACAAAGAATTTGAAATGTATTATGAAAGCATTTTCAAATCATGTTTTATAATTATCCTTTTATTCTTATCCTTCTGATATGTATCGTTATGTTTTAAGTATAAAGTATACATGTTTTTTAATATATATGTGCCTTATTGAGCATTTGGCTCATTTCCTTGCTATTTTTGCTAACCTCTCTAATGATCTGCACGAGTTTATATCCAACGAGTAGGAGAGAAGAATCGGTGCTTTGTTTTATGTCTTGTGGATGTCTTAGGATGTGTTTAGGCATCATCTTTTGTATTTTCTGATACGATAATTGTTCTTGGATCTGTTGCAAGGTTTTGGATGTATGTATTATTATGTAATTGGGAAGGCTAATGTATATTTTGGTTGAAGCCTAGTATATTTGGATTATAAAAATAGTTCCGCAGGTTTAAAGGTATTTGCAGGCATCTTCTTGATTTAGGCCCGGCAAGGTAATATGTTTTGGTTCGTTGTCGGGGCCTCGATGTTGTGGTATTATGTTGTGGATCCTATGTATATTGATATACATTTATTAGATCGCGTCTAGCAGCTAATGGTATATAAGAATTAAGTTAATGACGGATTCAAGAGCTGTTCCTTCACACAAGGTGTCCGACATATGTCAGAATAAAAAACAATATTGTGACATATGTCGGATAATGCCCGCATGTGTCACTTCTTGACATGTGTTAGACTGGCACACTAACTTGAAAGAAGTGTTGGTGCTTCTTAGTGTGTCGAATAGTGTTGGCAAAGTGTCATATCTGACATGTATCAAACATTGACTAGCTAACCTGGGAGAAATGTTGGTGCTTCTTAGTGTGTTGATGCTTCTTAGAGATTGGTAAAGTGTTTGTCAGACATCAACTTGCTAGTTCAGGAAAAGTGTTGGTGCTTCCTAGAGAATGGTGGCCAGAACTCTAAATGCTATTCAAGTGATTATTTTCTTCATCTTCTGATGTTGAGTGACTGCTATACTGCAAGCAAAGATGATCTCAAATCAATGATGCATAATTCACTAGATCAAGCTTAAATGCTCCTCAAATTAGCAATTTCATATTATACCTTAAAAAATTTAGCTTCCAATTATTTAACCAACGTATCTACAAAGACTTACTTCGATCATATCATTTCATGCTAACCAACATTCCACGTTGCCATTAGATGACTTCGCTATATATTGTATATCTTGTTTAATTGACTTATTAGATATTCAATGTTTTTGAATGTTTGATCTATTTAGGCAAATGTTGACCAATACATATTGATATCAAAGTTCCAATATGTCGGCCAATACAACTAGTATATCGGTCAATATAGCTTGTAAGTTAATGATTTTTTGAAGTTGTTTTTCTTTTAATATATCCGATATTAGTACATATTGTTTAATATGTTAGTTATTGACATGACCCTGACCGATACCAATATTCTTATCCTTGGTTTGATCCCACTTACAGTTTTTAAAGGATTGCAAATTGTAATGACTTTGTGCTGGCAAATAATTATGCACCCCACCATTGGATCCATTTTGAATGAAAATATTGATGCGGTATTGTCTGCATCCACATTAGATAATATGTATTGTCATTAGAGATATTGTGAGGAAAAAACTTTTCTGCGAATTGTAACTTGATAAAAAAAAATTAGTTGATATATTGATGCTATGACAATATGTTGTGATTTTATAATGGAATTAGGAAACATTAGTATCAATAGTTCTAATATTGATATATATCGGACGATATTTCATTTCATAGGGTCTTTATTTCGTTTAGTGAGGTCTTAGGAAACATTAGGGTCAAGGGTTTTAATATTGATATGTATCAAACGATATTTCATTCAATGGGATCTCTATTTAGTTTAGTGGGATCCTTAGGAAAAAGACATAGTATTCTACATAACTACATGTATTTATTTTCTCTATTAGGGCCTCACTACTTCCTAGTAAAGATCCCTTTTCTAAGTGTTGAAATAGTTTTTCTTTGAAATAGTGAAGATATTGTACTCAGTTTTTTATTTGTATGGTTTGATTTCTTCGTTCTAATGATGGAATCAATTACACAGGCTTTTGTGATGAAACATTCAAAGCCTCTTCATAACTTGAGTTGTGTTGGGCTTTACTTACATTGCACTGTTCTTTGTTCCTTGCAGATACTAAAATCTATGCGTGAGATGGGAAGTAAGCCTGATGTTGTTGCGTATACAACAGCCATTAAGGTGAGATCTTTTTAAAATCATCTTGTGACTCAATGGTATTAGCATTGATGAAAATATTGGTCATATGAATCGGTCTCTGACCCTCTTGGTATCAACGTTTCCTAATACCACAATAATATTGGAATATATTATCGTATTGGCGATATATGAACCAATATTTAAAATATCGGCTAATATATTCATTATTTGACGAATATATCGGCTCATGCGACCTGATCAATATACGATTATCAGAATTTTTTTTCCTGATATATAGATATCGATATGTATTGTGCAATAAGTGTGCACAAATATGGTTGCGTCCGATACCGATATCAATATTTTCATTAATGGGAATCGATGTTGAGTATAGATTAGGGATGACAATGGGTTGGGTTTGAGTTGAAGAAAAACCAAACCTAATACTTCTAAATCATACTTCAAACTCCATCTGTAATAATTTGAATTGGGTGCAAACATGATATTTTAGGTTGTAACTAAACTTGAGCCATACCAAAATTATCTTTTTTTTTTTGTCATCCCAAAGAAAAGTAAAGAATTTGACTATATAAGTTCTAGTTAATTAAGCTAACAATATGATATACCAATACATAATTCAAATTTTCTATCCACTAAATATAATTTAACTCATAGAAAACTTTAAAAAAGACACTTTTAACCATTAAACAAGAATATAAATATTCTGAATTTTAAAATCATCAGAAAAATCTCAACGGCTCTCCAAGTATCATGGAACTCATCAAATAAGTGTCACTCCAAAACTGGAATATGCAGCATATAAAACAAAATTGAAATATACATGTTAAGTTTTTATTAGAATCAGGTAAATATCAATATGCTATTTTATATTATACATATGATATTTAGGTTGAGTTTGGGCTGGGGCACAGTATAGCTAAACCTAATTATAAATCTTGGTTTTACCCAAACCTGGTCAGAGCGCGTAAAGTCTGGTCCACTGGTGTCGGGTTGTGTTGGTTTTTTTCTTTTTTTTTGGGTGATGGATTTTGTTATGTGTGTTTGTAGGTTTGTGTTGAATGGAGAAATCTGAAGATAGCTTTTTCATTGTTTGCTGAAATGAAGAGATATCACATACAGCCAAATTTGGTAAGTACAGGTATGGATGAAAATATCAGTATTAGTATCTGAAGACATCTGCATTTTTTTTTAGTTTCTCTTAGTTCTTCAGCATAAATAAAAATATCGGTATATCTATCGCGGCTATATTGGATATATCAAAATAAAAGTAATTTTTGAGGATAAATATTAGTTTATATATTACAGATACGGTAACCTATTGTAATGTTATCATGGTATCAAAAAATATTAGTATTGAAGGGTTTGATTTATATATATATATATATCTTTGGAATATTCTTGTCTATGCACTGTTCAGAGAACGAGGAGGGACAATGGTCATGCAGCAAGTACAATTTACATGCCCATCTCCACTTTGTGAACTTCTCTTCTTGTTCTGATAGTGTTGACTAGCATAGAATGAAATATGTTGATATTTGCCGATATCTTGACCAAATGAAAATATCGGTTAATATTAGCAGATAGTTTCTTGATAGGGCCGATTCTCAAAAACGTTGTGGCAAGTATATCTAATATGGATACATATTACCTGATATGTCTAATGCCAATGTGGTTACGACATATACAGTTATTGTTCGTCTATACTATTGATGAAAATATCGGCCAATATATATTGGTATTAAGCCTCTAGATGCTGATATTTTTTTAAATTACGAAAATATTGCTATATGTTGTATCGACGATATATTGGTTAATACGACCCTTTCAACTTATGATATTTTTAAAATTTTTTCCTCTGATATCAACTACCAATATATATTGTTTAATATCAATATGGCCTCGAACGATATTGGAATCGATACCAGTATTGATATTTTTATCCGCAATCTATATTGTTGAGCTAGACTTACAATTCTTATCTTGCTTGTTTCAGGTGACATATAACACTCTCTTGAGAGCCCGTAAAAGATATGGTTCTCTACAAGAAGTTCAACAATGCTTAGCTATATATCAAGATATGCGGAAGGCAGGGTAAGTATGCCTGAGTGATTGCCTGCATTTTCTTTTATTAAGTTATCACTTTAACATGCTGGTTTGAGGTGGAAACGTTTTAGGGTAGTTTCCGCGGTCCTGCCATTTATTTTCATCTCCAAACTAAAACTCTTTTTTTTCTTAAATTAGTTTTCATTGACCTTCTTGATAATGTGCTAGTAGCCATGGATAAAAATATCGTATTGGTACTAGTATTGATCATAGCTATATGAAATAATACATATTGGTTTTGGATATATCAGAAGGAAAAAAACTAATCAGAATTGCATGCTGACAAGCCGTATCAGCAGATATATCGACCAAATATTTGTTATATCAGTTGATCTTTTGAATATTGGTTGATATATCGCGATATGTCATTGATATGATAATCCATAACAATGTTGCTGCGGTATTGAAAAATATCGGTATCGGGGAGCCCTGATGCTAATGTATATCAATCAATATTTGTATCTATGTCCAGCACTCTGTATGCCAGATGCCCTCACCCTTTATCTGTGGTCTCTCATCCTAGCTTATTATGATACACAAGGCCTCCGCTTGTCATCTATACATTCTCTATTATCCAAGAAGCTGATAACCACTCTTCATGTCATACACTCCCCAACTACTGCAACTAACATCCGTAAAATGCACTTAAACTATAACGTAGCCTCTTAAATAGGAGGTGCACAAAGTGACTTCACAGAAATGACACATTCCACCAAGATTCTGGTAGATTGAATTTTTTTTATCATTAAGAAGCATGAATGAAAAAATTTGTATTAATGTCAGTCCTATTGTGTGATAAGTATTGATATTAGATTTATCGGACACAAGTAATTTCTTGTTGCAAATAATCATTTGAGGGAATGTTAGCCACTAAGGGTGTATTGGCTTATATTCAAAATAATGGCTGGTATATGCCGATCAGGCAATGTGCCGTGATTTTTGTCACATATCAAGAGATATAGGCATCGGAAACGGCCGATACCGATATGTATATATCATGTGTTATCTTGGGAGCCTGTATTTGGTCCAATTGGTGCTGGTTCTATCATTACTATATACCAAAATATTTTTTTTTCCTGTGGTAAAGAGGAAATTTACACAAGATTAAGATAGATATGTTTGGATTGCTATTTGAAAAAAAGATATCTATCGTATTTGATATTACGATATCTATCGTATTTGATATTACGAACATCTCATATAAAAAATCTTTTTATATTCACGATTTTTTAATCACTTAAACGAAGGAGGTGACTTCTACCAAGCCAGTTCTTTGGGGCTAGGGAGATTTCTAAATAAGTATAGTATCTTTTGTCTCAGTTAAGAACATTTGTTTTGGGTATGAAATGTCACGAGTTCAAAATCTATCAAAATTGCAACAAGTCATCTTAATGATCTTCAATTTCAATATTGAATCATCATAACATTATAATAAATCATTGTAATTTATACTTGACATCTCGAAAGCACAGATACCAAAAATGGGATGTGGAAGATATGATATTGACACATTTTTTTTTTATTAAATGAGGACATATTCTAAGAACACACTAATTAAAATTCATAAGTTGTTCATAGATGTAGAATATCATTAGTAAACGACATTATGTTATGTTGTACTAAATTATCAACTAAAAATGTGTATTTATTATTTTATTATCTCAAAAAATATACAAGAAGAACTTGTATGCAAGTAAGGCAATAGAAAAACCTCACATATTAAAAAAAAAAAAAAGAAGAAGAAGAAGAAGAAGACAACGATGGCTTAGGTCTTTAATTATTTTTAACTTGTCAAATGCTTTCTATTTTATTTAGTTTGTTACAATAATCCCATTTTCTCTTAATAACTGAATGTGTCTTAACATGGATGGAAATATCTATCTAAATATCAATCGTGATCATATTAATATTAGATAATACATATTAATATTGAATATCTTTGAAGAAAAAATTATTAAGAACTGTAAATTGATAAAACTGTATTGGCCAATATATTGTAATATATTATACATATTACAACATATCACGATATTATAACGGTGTTGAAAAGATCATTATCGGAATTGTGCAAAACGTGTTAGAATCAAAAAGAAAAATAGCAAAGTATTTATCCCCGTGTTTGACACCGACACGCTAGCTCGGGGGGAAGTGTCAATACTTCTTAGCTTAACACGTAGGAAGAATCTTAAATTTCTTTCAAAAATTCTCCTTTGCCCTTGGGTTGCTTTATTGTTGCCTTTATTTCTACCGGGCAGATTGAAATGTGTGTATCTGATTTATAACTTCTATGGCTTCCCTATGATTATAAGCATAATGACTAGTTCGATAGCTATTAAAGTCCTCCTAAATGGCATGTTCACGTATCTATCTATCCGTTAAGATTAAAAGTTGAGGGGAAGAATGATAAAAATTGTATCAAGTGATTAGAATGGCTTTTCCATCGTTGTTGCTCATCCACCTAATTTTTAGTCCTGGCTATTGAATTGATAAGAAAGCTTCCCACTAGGAGGACCATAACATCACTTATGGATGAAAATATCAGTATCGATACCGGATGTGGCTGTATCGATATCAAATATATTAAAAAAAATTTAAAATTATAAATTGATGGAGTCATATTAGTCGATACGGTAATATATCGCAATATTATGGCAATATTGAGTAATATCGATATCAGAGGGGTTTGATACATATACATATCAACCCATACTTATAATATGGAGTGATATTTACATTAGTGAGGGTGCTTAATTAGTTTTGCATCCATTCTTCGTACATTTTGAAGTATCTAATTTGCAGGTACAAACCAAGCGATTACTATCTCAAGCAGCTAATTGAAGAGTGGTGTGAAGGAGTAATGGTGAAAAATGACCAGAAAGCTGATCAGTCCAGTTTTGGCGATAGAGCTGACTTCCGGGGACCCGAAAGTGTGCTCCTTGAGAGAGTAGCTCTACACTTGCAGAAGAGCACAAACGAAAGTTTAACAGTTGATATCCAAGGACTTACCAAGGTACAAATTAGTTAGCAACACTAATAAAAATATTTACTAATATATATCAATATCAGGCCCTAAGAAACACGGACACTCTCCTAACACGCCCCAACGCATGTCAGATACACTCCGACATTCCCTGATATGTGTCGGACATGCTCCAACAAGTGTCCAAATTTTTCTAATTGTTTTAAAATTTTGACACATTCGGACATGTTTTGAATACATTTGTGACGCGTTTTGGGTATGCTTTTTCCAAAATTTTAGCTTATATTTTGTATTTTTTGACATTTTGTCATAATTTGTTAAATTATATTAAGATTATTGTTCTACTATAATGACCTGCTGAAGATGTTATTGGATAATTTATTTATGTTATTTCAATTGCGTATCTTCTTATAATTTTTTAGATAAAGAAATAAGAAATATGCATATTTATTACGAATTTAGTATAAAATAGTATTCTTCATCAATTAAAAATATAATAAATTGTGATTTTAGTTAATATATTTCTTGCCTGTCATGTCCTCATTTTTAGAAATATAACGTATCAGTATCGTGTTGTGTTTGTATCCTGTTTCTGTGTCCATATTCATGCTTCTTAGATTGTACACTCCGATACCAATATTTTCCGATATCACAATAATATTGTTATATATTACCATATCAGTGATATATCAAGATATATCGTTCGATATTTTAAATTATCGGCCAATATACCTGATATTTGAAATATCATCTAATACACCCGATATTTGGTCGTATAATGACTATTATGATCATATCAACTTACGATTCTCCGAAATTTTTTTCTTCTAATATATTTAATATCTATATATATTATCTAATTTATC
>JAOVVI020012367.1:0-12274 GCA_028571085.2 Nepenthes alata | reverse complement strand
TATTTATTAATGGCCATGATGCATTTTGTATTCTAATGAAAAAGTATTTATACTTTTGTAGATTTCTGTTAAGGATATAGATACTTCCGCGATATGTTTTCTTGTTTCTGTACACGTCCTAGATGGAATCTCTTATTTGAGTTTTTCTATAGTGATAGAGTTGTTAAATTAAAGCCATGGATGGCACCTAAGATCCTGTGAATGCGTGTTGTGGGAGAATTATGATATTTTGGATAGTTGTGTGCATGTACTGATTATATTATTTAGGTTATGTTTCTATTTCTCCAAATTTTAGAGGAGACTTTGCCCATTTTTTCCTAAAACCTTAAGTTGAACTTGGGTTTTTGTTCCTGTTTCTACAAATGATGGAATCATCTCACGATAAAAAAAACCGTTCCATCACAAAAATGGGACAACTCAGTAAACTTAGTGTCATACTCTATCACTGTCATATTCCCCTGTCTCAACCCCATAAATTCTACTCCTTTTGCTCATGGAGGCTGGATAGAAAATATTTTTTCATAAATGCATCCTCAAACATCTCCCAAGTGATAGCATCATCAGGCACTCCTAACGCCCTCGTCTTCATGCTCCACTAGCAATCGGCTTATCTTCTAGCTTGTATATTGTGAAGGTGACTTTCTCCTGATCAGTACACCAAATCACAACAAATATCTTCTTCATCCTTTTAAGCCACACATTCATTTTTGTAGGATCAGGCTTATCCAAGAATCCCGGTGCTCGCTTCGCTGTAAATCTATCATAAGTTGTCAGAGCTGAATGTGCCAGAGCTTGCTCGGGTGCAGGGACTTGAGCCATATGTCTCTGCTCTACAGATTCCACAACATTAGTCATTCTCTCAAATAAATCCATATAAGCTTCCTCCCGATCATGGGGAGTACTGGCACCACCATGGTTATTCCTTCAATTTCTTCTACTGGCCATCTTAAATCCTATAACCAAGAAATAACATAACATTATAAAGCTCAAAAAACCACGTTAAGGGAAGGGATTATCAGTAATTTAATGAGGTTTAGACCTAGCATAAGGATCAACTTCCTAAACATCCTAGTTGTCTTAGCTACCCTGACCTATTCCTACATAAATTCAGGCCTATGCTTATGCTTTTTTATCAATCAATTCCTAAGGTATCTCATTTCTCATATACCAATGGTGACGTAATAAATTTTTTTTTTTGTCCTCAAAATTTTCTATCATTATAAAAAATAGAGAACTAAGCCTAATCACAACCTAAAGTTCTAAGAAAAAAAGGACAAAGTCTCCCCTAAAACTAGGCTAAATGGAAATGCAATTCCTGTTTATAACCTGCAACATACAGAACAATATCATCATATCCAATGACAGAAATTCTTATTTCAGACATAGGATCACAGACGCCATATAATTCTCTATGACTTACATTTCACATTTCCTATCCACTATACTAACAGTTTAGAATTGAGATGTCGTCTGGAACCTGTACAGAATTCAAAAAACATATAGTGGAAGCATAACTATAAACCTATGAAAGCATAATTTTCTGTTTCATCACATGCATCACATACATTCCATATACAAGAATCCATATGTATAAGATCCATATACAAAATCATATATAAAAAATCAGATCTTTACAATTCAACTGTCTCTTTTTAAGATCTCCAAAATACTTCAAATCTCTCCAGGTTTTCAAACTATGCTTTAGCTATTCCTTCTCATCTGATACAAGCTCTACCATCTCATTTGGAGGGAAAAAATAGTAAAACAATTAACCAATTCCCAGCAAGGTACATGCATATATGTAGTAAATCCCGTTATATAGAACAGTTGTGTAGATATACTATAATATGGAAATATTCAGGGGCAGAACAGTGCATGGAAACAGAGAAAGCATAATTCGATAATGATTAAGTTTTAGAAATTAGAAATCAGTGTAGTCATGCTTCCTTAATAATAATTCAGTAAAACATGCTTTGAAAAGCAAAAATTGGTCTCAGTTTTATAAATTATAGAAAATTCTTTTTTTATTAGTAAAGGACCCAACCAGTAGACCCTACTAACGGAGGGGGTGAATAATAGAGGATAAAAATTATGTTCATTCCACACAATCTAAGGTCAAAAACAGGAACAGGAGATCCCTTCTTGTGGGATCTATCCCCTCTTAGGGGATTATAGATAGGGGTATCAGTCAGTAATAGTAACTACCCTGTAGGTTAATGCCTTGAGAAAGGGTGGACCACATATAACTCCATGGACAAAGTTATCCTCTATTATCACGATAACATTCAAAGGCATATCGGCGAACCTAACTTGACTGTATATCAGTCTCGGGTCCTAATTAACAGTATCAAAAATATTTTTCTTAACTAATATCTAATCAGGTTTTAGAATTTAGTTAGAAATATCACCGTTAACCCTTCTGTTTAGCTTCAAAAATTCACATAAATTTAACAGTATAAATATGTGTAAATATTTCAGATATAAATCACATCATGGAAAGTATCTCGTTACAGATTAACTTTTATATAACATAAATTTTAGATTAAAATAGTTTAATCCTTTTATTTTCGTACCTAGGGTTTTGCCAAAACTTTCGGATGATAAACGAACACCAAACACATGTATTTACACGAAATTGAAGGTATATTTAGCAGTGTATTTATAAACACAAAAATATGTCCGATTAACCAGGAGAAACATGCATTATTTACAATAAACATATAGAACCATAGATTTAAAGCATAAATACCATTTTTGAGATATTAAAACACTGTAAAAGTTGTAAATAACATCCGATGTACACTTACCTGAGCTCGGTTTATAGTTACCCTTACTTTGATCAAGACTAGACAGAAGATTTTTCCCTTTTCGTTTCTCTTTCCTCTTCTTCCTCTCTTCTCTCCTTCATTCTCTGATATCGTCGGGTCGTTCTGCTCCAAGGATAAAGCCCCAATCCCTTTAAAACACGAAGGGAAAAGAGGTCACGTGTGGGTCACATGACCAGTGCTTGAGCACACTGCTCATAGCCGGGACCACTCCCGCATTGCCTTGGGCACACCCTCTAGCACAACTTTTGCATTTTTGCACTTGAGGGGCGCTCGAGCGATGGTCGAGCGCCCTATGCTCCCTTGGCCGATTTCGCCTCATTTTGCTTTGGTAGCAAATTTTTCACTATATTTAAGTCTAAATATTATTTTCATTCATATTATAAAACCATAATTATCATGTTCTAGAATCGGGATCTCACACATCTCATCCATAACACTTGATCATCAGATGCCATGTCTTCTCCCATGGCTTCAATTAATCAATCCTATCCACTATACTAACAATTCAGAATAAGAGATGCCGACTGGGACCTATACAAATCCAAAAAATATATAGCAGAAGCAACTATTTAAACCTACAAAAGCATAAATACTAATCCAATAGAATTTAGAATGTGTAATAATCATCAATACATAATTTTGTCCACCATTTAGACATTTACATGCAAAATATTACAATTTCCAAATCTTTAAGTTTACTTCGTGGCTCTAAATCTTTCTTACTATACTCCATCTAAGCCTGCACATCTGGTGTCTTGTCTATGTCCTTATCTGAAGGGAAATAAAAACAGAGAGCCAAAGCCCAGTAAGGTATCAAAATATGTAGAATATAATGTTCTCATACTAAATATAATTGAAGAAGGTCTTAGAGACTATTAAAGAATAGGAACATATACAAAAAACATGGGAAAAGTATAATTTAACATTACTAGGTCTCAGTAATCATTCTTTATACTTTCATGTATGATATATGTTTATTAAAGTAGAAAACTACGATAACATCTGAAAAAAAAAAGCATTCATGGAAAAAAGATAAAGCATAATTCTATTTAAACATGTATTAGAAATCAAGAATCGGTATAATCATACTTCGATAATCATAAATCGAAAACAAGTTTTGGAAATCGGAAAACAGTATCAATTCTAGAAAATCCCTTTTTATTACTATCAGGAGGACCAAACTTATAGACCCTACTAGCCGAGGGGGTGAGAAATTGATGATAGATTGTGTTCACTTCACACAATCCAAGGCCAGTAATGGTTATCCCTCATCGTGGGATATATCTCTTCTCGGGGGATTTTAGAATGATGTTTTCGGCCGATAATAGTAACTACCCACTAGGTTAATGCCCTGAGAAATGGCGGACCATATATAATTCCATAGACAGAGTTATCTTCAATTACTACCATAACATTCTAAGGCATGCTAGAGAATGTAACCTAACTATATGTCAGTCCTGGGACCTAATTAACAAAATTAGAAAGCTTATAATCTATCATTCTTTAAAAAATTAGTTAGAATCTCATGGTGAACTCTTCAGAATGCTTCAATAATTCTTGATAACTTAACAGTGCAGTTCCATGTAAATTTTCAAGTTATAAATCATAATATAGGCATTATCTCATTGTGAATCAACATTTACGTATTAGAAATTATGGATTAAAACTGTTAAATCCCTTCATTTTTGTGCTTAGGGTTTTTCCAAACCTTTTAGACAAGAAACGGACACCAAACAAATATTTATACATGAAAACAAAGATAAATATTGTAGTACGTGTAAGTAAATATGAAATCTATATGATTAACTAGGAGAAATGTGCTTTATTTATAGTAAACATGGAGATGCGTGGATTTAACACATAAACATGATATCTGATATATTAAAATGCTATAAAAATAGTAAATAATGTCTGAAGTACATTTGCCTCAGCTCGATTTACAGTTATTCTTACTCTGATCGGATTTGGATAGAAGATTTCTCCCCCTTTTTTTCCTTTCCTCTCCTTCCTCTTCATCTCCTCTCCTGTTCTATTGTACTTTTTCTTCCCCCTAATCCCTTATAAAAAACGAAGGGAAAGAAAGCATGTGAGGGAGCCAGTGATTGGTGCTTGAGCGTCAGTCGAGCGGTGCTCGAGTGCCCTGGTCTCACAATTTCACACCTCAGTTGGATCTCGAGTGCTGCTCAAGCGCCAGCCTCGTAGGCTACTGTGCCCCTGCTCCACCCGAGGCACCACTCTGGTGGTGCTTGCGTAGATTTGTGCCTCATCGGAGTTCAAGCACGACTCAAGCATCGATCCCATTTCTTCCTATTTGCTCCATTTTTGCTTCGGTATCCATTTATCCCTTGTTCTTAAGCCTAATCAAGTTTATCATCAACTTAATTATTCCGTAATTACCATGTTTTGAGATCGAGATCTCACAGAAAGAAAATAAATTTTAGCTAGGATTAATGGACGATATCAAAAGGCAATTGTCAACTCACAAGCTCCAAACATATACTAATATTCTGGATTGTGCCTTTATTTATGAGGAGGAATCGGAGACACAAAAGTTCTTCACCAAGAAAGTCGCAAGCCAGGCATGCTATAACACAGGATCTAATGTGGGACCCTTCGGGCACTCTAAGAAGGCGAAGATAGTGGCAAAGGGGAAGAGTATCAATGGAGTTCAATCAATGACTTGTTCTCAGGGGTCCGCGACTGACTATAATATCTGTGGGAAGAAGGATGCAAGGCATCCTTATCACAATGTGATGGGAGCTTGTTTTAGATGTGGACAGTAGGGCCACCAGATTAAAGACTATCTGTTACCCCAGAGGTGAAAAGCAAAGAAGCCAACCGTTCTAGCTAAGGCATTGCGGTGGTGGTACAAGAACCTGAGGTGTCTCCAAACATTGTGGAAGGTACCCTTTCTATCTTTGGAGTTTCAACTTCTATATTATTTGATTTAGGTTCTACCCATTCTTTTATTTCTCTACGATTTACATGCTTTATTGTGCCTGCTCTGTAAATTTTGGATTATTCTTTATCTGTGTCAACGCTAATTGGATCCTCAGTAGTTACTGATATTGTGTATCTGGAATATGTGGTGGAGGTGAATGGGAGATGTATAATGGTACACTTGATATTGTTGAATGTTGGTAATTTTGATGTTATCTTGGAGATGGATTGGTTAACTAAATTTCATGCCAGTATTGATTATTTTCTAAAAAGGTGTGCTTTGATGTTCCTGAAATTTAACCCTTCTTCTTTCAAGGCATTAGGAAAAGGGAGATTCATGTATTAATTTCTGATTTGCATGCTAAGAACTTGATGAAAAGTGGATGCCATGCTTATTTAGCATTTGCCAGTACCATTGGGAGTCACAATGTGCCGACTAGAGATATTCTGGTTGTATGTTTTTTTGAGGATGTATTTTCAGAGGAGTTACCTAGGTTACCAAATCACAAGGAGATTTCGTTTATGATTAAGGTTATTTCAGGAGCTATACCAATTTATAAAGCACCTTACCGTTTGGCACCCGCCGAGTTGAAGGAATTGAAGTTGCGGTTGCAGGAATTGTTAGACAAGAGTTTGATTAGACCGAGTGTATCTTAGTGAGGCGCACCGGTACTCTCTGTAAGGAAGAAAGACGGGTCCTTGCGGTTATGTGTGGATTATTATGAATTGAATAAAATCACAATTAAGAATAAATATCCATTGCCATGTATTAATGATTTGTTTGATCAATTATAAGGATCTCAGGTATTTTTAAACATTGATTTGAGATCTACATATCACAAGTTGAGGATTAAGCCAAAAAATATGGCCATGAATGCTTTTCAGATGAGGTACAACCACTACGAATTTCTTGTATTGCCATTTCATCTTACGAATGCTCCTGGTGCTTTTATGGATCTGATGAATCGGGTGTTCCGGCCATATCTGGATAAATTATGGTGGTGTTTATTGATAATGTTCTGATATATTCTAAGAGTCATAAGGAGCATGAGACTCATTTACAAATTATTCCCCAAGTACTTCGCGAGAAAAAACTGTATGTTAAGTTGAGTAAATGTGAGTTTTGGCTACAAGAGGTGATATTTTTGGGGCATGTGATTTTGGATGGTAGTATTTCTGTAGACCAAAAGATGGTAGAGGCCATTATGAATTTGAGTAGGCCTACGTCTGTGACCGAAGTTTGGAGCTTTTTTGGTATGGTAGGGTATTACAGACGTTTTGTAGAGAACTTTTCACATATCACTGTGCCACTAACTCAGCTAACAAAGAAGGTAAAGTTTGATTGGATTGAAGAATGTGATCAAAGTTTTCAGGAGTTGAAGAGCCATTTAACTACTACTCCGGTCTCAACTATCCCGGAAAGTTCATGTGGCTTTAAGGTATATTGTGACGTCTCTAAGGTGGGTTTGGATTGTGTATTTGTGATGGAACGGATTTTTTTTTGTCCTGAAATAATTCTGTCATTACAGATATAGAAACTGAAGCCTAAAATCTCAACTTAAGGTTCTAGGAAAAAATTGGGAGAGTCTTCCCTAAAATTGGGCTAAACTTAAACATAAACCTATATAACATAATCTTTACATGCATACAACTATCCAAATATCATAATCTACATCCTACAACACGTGTAAATAGGACCACAAATGCCATCTATGGCTTACATCCACAATCCTAACAATTATACAGTAATCCTTCTGAGAGATGCCGTCTAGTACCTGTATAGAATTAGAAACATATAGCGAAGGCAACTATATCCAAGATATAATCTACGAAAACAAAAATACAGTTTTAACAGTTTACAGAATATTCTACAATTATTTATACATAATTTTCTTTATAAAGCTATATGAAACATGCATAACTATCAGATTTTCCAAAATCTTTCAGATAACTTTGAGGCTCCAAATTTTCCTTGATAGCTCTAGCTATGCTTAATCATCCAGTATCATCACTATAGCCTTATCTGGAGGGAAAAAATAAAACATTGAGCCAAAACCCAACAAGGTACCAAAACATGTAAAACATAAGTGTAGATGAACAGTAACATGAAAATATTCAAGGATATAAATACAAAAGGTCATAGAAAATGCCAAAGAACAAAAACAGATACAAAAATTATACTAATTTTGAAAACTAAAATGCCAAAAACCCTCTTTATAAGAGAATAAATTTTTAAAATCTTATTCCATTTCCAATTGTTATATTATTGATATTGATTACTTGCTTATACGTTCATACTTTTAATTAGTCACTTGCATTCAGTATACATGACATTGGTGTAGTTTTTGCATTTACATTTCGAGATCAATATTGACACTTAAGAGTACTTGTCAATTAACTTGGCTAGCATTCATTCTCGTAGAAATTCGGAAGCACCGCACAATTTTATAGTTATAAAAATTTAAACTATAATAAATGGTATCAAAGACTGACTTACAAGATGAGCAATTAGAAAGTTCTCAATTTTTGAAAAATCACACAATTGAATAATGATAGCCCAAACAACATTATAGCCGACTACTCAAACAACTCCTGCAATTCATCCAATCGTAGTGACTCGTCTTGAAGCTATTAAGAGAAGGATGATTGAACTCAATGCCTGATAATGTGAGAAGTGCTTAACAGATAATGTTTGTGACTCCATAAAAGTGTTACAAGAAGATAATGTCAAAATTATCGATAATGTGAGCCTTCTAGTGTGCGCTATATGGCAACGCTTTTGACAGTAGCAGATTTAAGCATCTAGAACCTCACTCATATGGGGCATGTGAGATTCGAAGGAGCTTGATAACTTTATCTTTAATCATGAATAGTACTTTAGAACTGTAAAAATTGATTCATATGAGATGAAGATTTCTATAGCAACAATGTACCTGACTAGTGATACCAAATTATAGCAACACACAAATATAAGAAAGTTTCCAAGGAAAGATTATCAACTCCTGGGAAAATATTAAGAGAGAACTAATGGCACAATTTTACATTAAAAATACCCAAGATCATAGCACAAAGAAAGCTCAAATAGATTAAGCATCGAAAACAATTAGGGATTAGGTTAAAGCCTTCACAGCATGCATGTTGGATATCAAATATATATTTAATAAGGATCGTCTCTTTCATTTCATTGATAGCTTGTAGTCGTACGTTTAGACGAAATTATTCAGATAGTCAAGTGCAAGATTTGACTTCCACCCAAAATATAGTCAAAAAACTAATTAACAATACCATTGGAAGGGGTCGTCATAATTAAAGAAACTGTGGCAATCCCTTATAGAAGTCCACACATAATGCATCTAGCATCAACTAGTTAGAATACAAAGCTAAGAATGAGGGAAATAGCTTTTGAAAAAATTCATTACCGATGAATTCTTAGAGCTCCAAGGGGAGTATCAATCGATCAATAAGTAAGAAAGCATCTTTTTGTGAGTATTTTCTATGTGACAGAATGTATAAAATGACAATATCTGCACAAAGAACCTCTGATTGCACTAGGAAGAAAAAAGTAAACCACTGAAGTCAATAGACAATGAGAACAATAGGGACCAAACTCACATGAGTGTGGTCCACCTCTTATATTCCATAGAGAAGTAATGGGCCTGGTAACCCACATGCCAACCCAAAGACGTGTCTATCGAGGAAGAGCGCCTTGAAAGTTCATCCCAGAAGAAGCTCCTCGTGGCCCATAAATCACCCACCATGAGGCTCAGATGGTGCGACCTAGATTTGTCCAATAAAGAACGAGCCATTGGAGTTACCCATTGGACAAGCTCATGAATGTGGCTCAACAGCTCCAACTCAACAAACAATCCCATGCAACTATGCCCTTGATCGTCTAGCATAGTGTAGCCGATCAGGGGAGCACAGTCCTAGCACCGTCAATGGGCTAGGGCTTTAGACCACAGGAAAAAATCCCTTCGACCAGAGGAAAAGAGTCCTTCCTCCATAGAAGAAGGGGGTTCTGGGGGTTGAAAATTGAGAAATGGATAAAGGTCCAAGGAACGTGACTCTCGATCTAAAAGCCACTCTCCAAAAGAGACATTCCTTCCTCTAAGCCACCGTCTTGCTAGGGCACACATCTCAAAGCCACTCTCTAACTGAGTGTACTCATCGGAACTCAGTCATCTACCTTAAAGCCGCTCCACAACCAAACACACTCATTGGAACTTAATCTTTCACCTCAAAATTGCTATCCAACCAAGCGCACTCATCGTAGCTTAGTCATCCATCTAAAACTCGTTCCCCAACCAAGCACATTCATTGGAGTCTAACCCTTCACTAGTATTCAATCCTACTGTGACTTCCCACATCCTCATTTAAATCATTAGCTATTATTATAATTATTAATTATGATACATATATATAAACATACACAAGATCCATACAGTTGTCACGTTATTAGTGACGCCAGCACCGTATTATAGAAATACGATGTCATGTTTTATTAAGAAAAGATGCCTGTTAAAAACCAAAATTAATCTCATAATAACTTGCGAAAGCATACATAATATACACTATAATCTTCAGAAGCTGATGGGTATACCAAAAATGGGTTGGCCCAAAAGATCGATGAAAGCCCAAGAAAGATGGTCAACACTTTGACGGCCCAGTAAAAGGACGTGCCCAAAACTGAAAGGCCCAGGACGGTCAACATTGGCGTTGACCGCCCGGATGGCCAACTTGCTTGTAGACGGACAACTCGACGTTGACCCTCCACACACGGCACGTTGGGCCCTAAGAGGCTTTTCCACCGTGATGGGCCTATTCTATTCTAACCCGCAGCCCATCAGATGACTAGCAACGACTCTCCCTTCGTTCTCCACGAAGGCGGCCAACACACGCAGACGGTCAACTCAGACGTTGACCGTCCGCGTTCTACACATTGGGCCCAAAGAAGCTTTTCTACAGCAACGGGCCTGGTCAGTTTGGGCCCACGACTCATTAGACGACCAACCACAGCTTTCCAAGCATCTTCCACGATCCCAGTTGGCACCAAAAAGGGCAGTGACAAGATTGGCGCCCTTCAAATAAGGAAGGTGCCAGATTTTTCCAATTCCCTGCCAACTGGGGCACTCCAACGGTAATATACTCAGAAGGAAGGTAATCAATTTGGGAAACTGTTGGCCACCTCATAAGAAAATGATCACGATCAGTTTGGCAACTGGCATCTGCTCCAGAAGACAAGCCAGCCAAGGTGGACAAAGGGGATCACTCCTTCCAAAGAAAGAAGATCACCCTCTCAGCCATAAAATAAACCATAGAATCATCATTCTAAGTACGTTTTTAATCAGGCTAAGAAAACATAAGTGTTCTGAGCAAACAGTTTTCTCTGCTACTGAACTCTCAGAACTGCCAACAGAAACACGAGCAACCCTAAGGCAACAGGCGAGCCTTCATGGCCGTTTAACACACTATCTGTATCCCCCTTTTTCTCTCAAAGCTTTCAATTTTTTATTCCGAAGACTGTTTCGCTGACTTGAGCGTCGGAGTATTTTCGGTGGGACTACATCCTGCCGACACGCTGATCTCTTATTCTGTTTAGTGGTGTGCAGGATCCAACTTAGGGAACGCAGCCGGAACTACAACAAAAGGATCATCCGAATCTGTTCAAAATTCGGATCCATGGATGCATCATTGGCGCCGTCTGTGGGAGCCTTCTGTTACAAATACATCAGGGGCGCTGGAGCGGCTGACACAGAGGGGCAGGAGCCTTCTCCGCCCCGGAACAGGATTACGGCGGGGTGGATAATATGGTCACCACCCGACCTGCCAAGAACCCGACTTACAGCAAGGAGCAGCTGACTGGGAGGAAGAAGCCGCGCATAGTAGATAATACGATTAGCTTCAGTGCTAGTGACTCAAATCATGTAATGTCCCCCCATGCTGACCCCCTTGTAATATCAGCACTCGTTTCAAACGGCATTATGGACTACCAGCTGAAACGAGTCTTTATCGATAATGAATGTTTCAAAGACTTGCTTTACTTGGATGCCTTCTTTAAATTAGGCCGAAAAAAGAACCAATTAAAACCTGTCGAATGACCACTATAAGGCCTTGATAACGAATCGGTGCCTGTTCAAGGGACAATCCAACTAGAAGTCACCCTCGGCACCTATCCGAAAATAGCAAGTCACACGCTTACCTTTCTAGTAGTTGACCTGCCCTCCGTTTACAATGCAATACTTGGCAGGCCGTGCATGATAGCATTTGCGGCAATCACCTCAATTCCCCACCTCAAAATGAAGTTCCTGACACCTTACGGTGTGGGAGAGGTGTTAAGCGACCAAATCATCGGGCGGACATGCTACATGTCCCAAATTACCCCTAGTGGCAGCCCTAGCACGGTGGAAGAACTCGATCATCGAGACAAGATGTGACGGACCAGATTATTCTCCATTGAATAACCTCCGTCAATGGTAACATAACCCTAAGTCCATAATTAAGTTATG
>JAOVVI020012366.1:0-12274 GCA_028571085.2 Nepenthes alata | reverse complement strand
GTTTCAAGGAGAGAAAAAAGAAAAAAAAAAGGTCATCAGAAAGAACAAATTTTTTGGTGAGAGATAAGGTCTTCAGAGAGAACCAAATTTCAATGAGAGAAAAAAGATCTACGGAGAGAATAAAATTTCAATGAGAGAAAAAAAATCTCCGGAGAAATAAGGTCTCCGAAGAGAACCAAATTTCAAGGAGAGAAAAAAAGTCTCCGGGGAGAACAAAATTTTCAAAGAGAGAAGATATCCGGAGAGAACCAAATTTTAATGAGAGCAAAACGTCTCTGGAGAGAACAAAATTTTTGGAGAGAGAAAAGGTCTCTGAAGAGATAAAGTCTTCGAAGAAATAAGGTATCCAGAGTTAACAGGGTCTCCGGAGAGATAGGGTCTCCGGAGAAATAAGGTTTTCAGAGATAACCAAATTTCAAGGAGAGAAAAAAGGTCTCCGGAAATAATAAAATTTTCGGAGATAGAAAAGGTCTCCGGAGTTAACAAGGTATCTGGAGAGATAGGATCTTCGACGAAATAAAGTCTTCGGAGAGAAACAAATTTCATTGAGAGAAAAAGGATCTCCGGAGATAATAAAATTTTCGGAGAGAGAAAAAGGTCTCCGAAGAAATAAGGTCTTCGGAGTTAACCAAATTTCAAAAGGAGAAAAAAGGTCTCCGGAGTGAACCAAATTTCAATGGGAGAAAAAAGGTCATCGGAGAAACAGTCTCCGGAGAGACGAGATCTCCGGAAAGATTCTGTCAACAACAAGCAACCGGTTTACTTTTCGAGTTTTATCTCGGGTGCTATTCTCAACGTCATTAATGAGGACAATTTTTCAAGTGATTTGCAATCATGTCATTCCTCAAAACTGTGCATCCTTTCAATTAAAAAATGGCACCTTTTTTAGCCCAAAAAATCTGCTATAAATTCAGCACTGTTTCTTGTTAGTTTTCACTTTCGTCTTCAACCCTCAAACCCTAACTCTCTCTCGAACATCTTTGCTTTCCGATTACTTCTCTTCTCCACTGAGTATCACTCTATGGCTATTCGGGTCGCTGATACCCGCTCAGTTCTCACTGGAGATAAAGTCGAGAAACTATATTCTCAGTTTGGAATTCCTAGGGATATTCCATTCATGGTGCCTGGTGAAGATGACAGAGCTTCCACTTCACTCGATGATTTCATCACTATTTACAACATCCATCTTAGGGGTGGCCTTCGGTTTCCCATTGCGCACAAGCTGCTTCAAATATTAAAGGATTTCAGCGTTCTCATTGCTAGATTCCATGTGAATGGTATTAGGTATATTTGCGGTCTCTGCATATTTTTTCGTCTTCGTGGGTTGAAATTTAACTCCACTTCTGTTAAAGTTATTGTTCGATTCGTTCAAAGTTGTGACTGAATCTCATTGTCTCCGAGGGGGATAAATCTTTCCGGACTAATCCTCGAGTCCGTTAAGGATTGGAAAGATAGATTTTTCTTTTTGAAGTTATCTGTGAGCATCCCCAGTGACTGGGGAAGGGTCATTGATTCTTTCACCGATAGGGTTACTCCTCAAGATGAGAAGTCTGCTAGACCATTTATTGAGATTCTTTAGGAGAAAGTAGATTCTTTTACTGATAAAAAAAAGGACCACCTTCTCTCGTCGGAATTGTTGGTCTTTGCTGAGTGGGTAATCGGTGAAGAAGAAACAGTGGTTGTCATCGCGCCACCACGAAAAATTTGTAAAAGAAAAACTGATAGCACTAAATCCAATGTTGCTTCATCACGGCGGTGGCGAGTAACTTCTCAATCTGTTGATGCAAACCCTCCTGAGCCTATGCCAAAAGTTTCTCATCTTGGGAGCCCAACTTTAGACCCTCTTGTTCAAATGGGTCTAGAGCCAGAGTTGGAGACGGGCTTAACGCCTGAAATCGTTACTGGTGAGGATCCTCCAGTAACCTCTATAGAGCCCTCGAGCGTTCAAGAGATCATGGACCAATTGGATGATATTGGGCAGTCCGACGAGTGTGTCCCTCAAATTGAGGCTGGAGATGTCTCAACTAAAGAGGTTTTATTGCCTGCCTCTTCACACATGCAAGATGGACCATCTACTTGTCAGGCCACTGTAGAGGAAATTGCTGGGGTAGTTGGTGGAGAGGAGACTTTTCAACAAGAGTCTCTAGCGTTTAATTTAGCGGCTCCCCCATCTCAACCGGGAGCTGGAGATCATCCTCCTATGTGGCCGTTCATTCTGTGCTCAATGACTTCAACAACTCGCCTTAACCCCATTGGGAGATGCCCTGAATCCACTCCGACAACTGAGGTACGAATTTCTTTGACTGAGGCGGCTCTCAGGGCAACATTTCTCACTGTAAATATTTAGTTAATCATTTTCATTAAGTGGCGTAGATGTTGACATCAAGTACTCACTTATCTTGTGCTCCCACGGGAAGAAAAAATGATTGACCCATTGAAAATTGGCCTTTAACAAAGGAAACTTTGGATTCGTCAATTCCAAGATGAGATCAATCATTTGCGGCGAAACCAAGTTGAACCAAGTGCCCTGCAACAATGTCGAGACCAAATTTCTAATCTTCAAACCGAGTTGCAGGGTGCCAAGGATGCGCTAGAGCTAGCCAACCAACATAATGTAGAGCTCTGGAGCAAAAATGCCAACTTACACTCTGAGCTGAGGGTGTGCTTCAGGCTAGAGGAAGTGGGACCTATAATGAACACCCACTTTCTGGATGGTGTTAAACTTTGTGAGCAAATTGCATTGGTGGTTGATCCGTAATTTCCAATCAACTTTTTTGATGAGAGAAATAGAAGTGCATGTCGCTCATCTGACTTACAAGATTTCCCTTACTCCGGAGAGCCAAGTTCTCGCTATCCAGGAAGTTCACGAGGATAGCCTATTTCATTAGTTGTCTCATTTTGACATTGTACAGAATATACTGGCTTATTAATACATCAGTTTTTGATTATCCAATTTGTTCAGTGATTAATCATTTGCCGGCTAAGCTTTTTGGCTACGCTTATTGGTGTTGGGCTTTAGCAAAATCAGAATCGTTAACAATTTTGATCCTAGCTTGCAAGGCCATGGTTGATTGAAAGTGCTCATCCCTAAGGAAGGGAGTCACAGCATGCATGCTAAACAGCCCCTCAAGGTTTAATTATTCAACCGCGTTTGGTTGGTTGGAACGGATTCATAATTGAAAATTTTGGTCACTAGTAGATCGCTCGATAACTAGATCAAGGTTCTTTTGACTGCCTTGGGTTACGGAACAGGTGTGATGAAAATCTCACCTGACTTAGAGGCAACCTAGGCTGGTTTAGTTTGATGCATTATTACTTATTGCATGAGCACACACACATTTAAATAAAATAAAAATAAAACAAACAAATAAAAAAGGAAACTATTTCGTAAGAAAGCAAACAATTTTATTAATATTGAACATAATACAAACACATGAGGAAGCTTACACTGCCTACCTAGATCTTTGAATGTAACTATTGATAAAACCTCTTTAAATGAACAGCATTCCAAGTTCTTGGTATTAAGTTTTCATTTTGATTGAGCAATTTGTATGTGACATCCCAGAGGATGGCTGTCACAATGAATGAACCTTTTCAGTTTGGGGACAACTTGTTTCTGTTAACAATCTTCCCTGTGGCCTCTATGCTGCGTAGGACCAAGTCTCCAAAGTCAAACTTTTGAGCCTTCACTCTGTTATTATAATACCGTGCAACTCTTTACTGATAGGCAGTTGTTCTTACCTTGGCAACTTGTCGGGTTTCGTGGAGTAGGTCAAGATGTTCTTTGAGTCTCTGGCCATTGCTTAGAGGATCAAAGTACTCAACCCTAAGGCTGGATAACCTAATCTCTATGGGAATCATAGCCTCTGTCCCAAAGTATAGATTGAATGGAGTTTCTCGAGTGGGCTTATTGGGCGTAGTTTTATAAGACCACAGTATCGAAGACAATTTATCTACCCAGGATCCCCCAATGTCCTCCATTTTTGTTTTCAACCCATGCAACATAGTTCTGTTAGTCACTTCCACCTACCCATTAGCCTGTGAGTAAGCCACTGATATATATATCAGCTTTACACCTAAATTTGTGTAGTATTTGGTGAAGTACGTTTTCGTAAATTGGGTCCCATTGTCAGTTATTATAATCTCTGGGATCCCAAACCGGTAGATAATACTCTGTCGCACAAACTTCATAGCATTGTGTATGGTAATTTTTGCCAAGAGAGTAGCCTCCACCCACTTTGTGAAATAGTCAATCCCCACAATAATAAAATTTCTTTGACCGAAGGCGACTGGAAACGGGCCAAGGATATTAAGCCCCCACTATGCAAATGGCCACAGTGTTTGCAAGGTTTTCAATTCAATCGGTGGCTGATGAAGCGAATTCCTGTGCAGTTGGCAGTTTTCGCACCTTTTAACAAAATCCATTGCATCCTTTTTCATGGTAGGGCAGTAATAACCTTGTCTCATGATTTTAAAGGCTAAATTTTTATCTCCAATGTGAAATCCACATATGCCAAGATGGACATCACTCAAGACATAATCTACCTCTTCTGGAGTGAGACATTTTAGGTATGGGGTTGAGTATACTTGGCGGTATATTTTTTCGTCTACAATAGCATACCAACTAGCTGCCTTTTTCACACGTTTGGTATCGTCTGGGCTCTCCGATAAAATTTTGTCAGTCAAGTATTTCCAGTAGGGCGACATCCAACTTTCCTCATCGATGACCTGCAGAATTTCTTGTTCATACTCCTCAATACTTTGAGTATGCAAAACTTCTCGCAAGCATCTTGTATATTGCTCAAGGTTTTCAGTGGCTGCAACCTTTGCAAGCTGGTCTATTTTTTCATTATTTGCCCGAAAGATGTGAACTATCTAAAATTTATCAAAACGTTTCACAATATTTTTCACTTTTGCCAGATAGTTTTTGAGAAAAGGACTAGCTACGTCAAAGCTTCCCTGAATTTGGTTCACGATTAGCTCAAAGTCACTGTACACGATTACATATTTCGCTAAACATTCTCTGGCAAGTTTAAGTCCGGCTAGCAAGGCCTCATACTCTGCAATGTTGTTGGTCACTGGGAATCCAAACCTCAAGGAGTAGCAGATTTATTTCCCATCTGGAGTCCTGATAACCACTCTTGCTCCACTGCCAAATTGAGTTGATGACCTATCAACGCGCAAAGTCCAACTGGACACGTTATCCGTCCGGCTGATGTCTTCGTTATTAACGGAGGTATCCAAAATTGGGGTCGTGGTTTCAACAATGAAGTCTGCCAAGGCCTGACCCTTTATTGTCGATCTTGGTCTAAATTCAATGTGAAACTCACTCAACTCTATAGCCTATTTTATTAATCTTTCGGACATGTCTGGTTGTTGCAGCACAGCTTTCAAAGGCTGGTTAGTGAGCACTATTATCCTATGAGCTTGGAAATAAGGCCGTAATTTTCGTGCTTAATGAACAAGTGCCAAGGCCATTCTCTCTGTGTGTGAATAACGAGTTTCAGCGTCTGCCGAAAGGCACTCCGACGCTCAAGTCAGTTCTTATCCCAAAAATAGAGAAAAAGAAAAAAAAATTTAGTCAGGGAGAAGATAATTGACCTTCCTTCTTTTGGTCCAAATATTTTAGTCTAATTTATGTTCATGCCACAGTCCAAGTAGTGGGCTCCCCCTTTGAGTAGTCTTCTCTTTTCTTTTATAGGATGCCCAGACAGTTTAGTTCTTGTCTGTCCGTTTTCTCATGACGTCATTTTGGATAGAATCAACTAAAATAGTTATGGCTTTTAGAGTCCAACTGAAGCAGTTAAGGTCTCCGGGATTAAAAGGAGTAGTTATGGTCTTCGAACGTGGGATCGTGCGCCTCGTGCACATGGCCAGGAGTTCACTGAATGGGATCTTGCTGGACCTGCGTTCGTGGGCCTCAATACTATCCAGCCCATTTCGCATTATGGCCTTGGTGGCCTTTCTTCATGTAAGCCCATTAATAGGTATACCCATCAAAAGAAAAAATTGATCAAATTTCATATACAAAGCCATGAATTTTCATAGCATTCATACATAGATTTTAAATTCTATTTTCCCAATTCTTAATCTAAATACACTTCAAAAAATATGTTAAAATCATACTAATTCTTGTGGACCAAAGATCAGTCAAACTTTACCAATAAAGAAGTAAATAATTAAAGTCTGAATTATATTTATTTCTACGTAACAAAATACCTTACACTACTATTTAAAACCCGTAAGTAGGTTATCATACATATAACTCTATAGATGAAGACGAATGTCACTTTTACCTCACGGATGATAAGTTCAAATCTTGATTACCATTATAATTTATTAAAATAGTTCATAATATATCACTACTAACCGAATAGGATTAGTTCGGCCATGTTATGTGTCTACTCTGATTTATAGTTCTTATACTATTTTTGTTTTTAAATTTAGTATATCCAACGTGATTTTAAATATTATATTTGAATTTTATTCATTTAAAAAAATTATTTATATTTATTTATTAATAATTATTATCTACCATTGGGTTAAAAATGAGACAGATCTAACCTCCATCAAATGTATATATCTTTAATTGATTCGAAATGATAGAAGAAGATTCTCAAGTTGAGTTTGGATCTCAAGAGATTTCTGAGAATCTGTCCTTGATTAATTGCTCATGATTATGGGTAACTTTGGAAGCCAGAAGTAGCTGCTTTGATAAGGATGCAACCTCGGATTTTGATAAATAGTGTCTTTTAGTATTATTGTTATACAATCGAGATCCTCTGCCTATTTTCGTGCGCCCTAACAAGCTCCCTACTTTTCCAATTGACCTTTAATACAACTCTCTTATACTCATTGTACCGAAATGCTAACCTCAACTAAAACAAATCTGTTTTTGAGTCCTCTCTTTCCCTTCCTCTCTCTGACTTACGCCCCCTCCATTTTAAAAATTAAGGTGCAGACCATTAGCAGACTCACTCTCTCTCAGCTCCAGCGTCTGCTGCCAAGCACTCAGGCACACTGAGACTTCATCTTTGGCGGTGAATTCTGCGAGCAACGACAACGGATGTAAATTAGGGCACATTGGCGAGCAGTGAGCATTACGGCTAAGTCTGACTCAACAGCTTATGTGACGTTTCCAGGCGATTGTATCGCCAACTTGTTAGTGGCTGTAAGGAATTTAGGACTTTCAAGGGCTAGGGGGTCGCTGTGTGACTTATTCCCAGGGATTTTCTTATTGTCATTCTTGGCTTTGCCATTTTGGCTTAGGGTGGCTTTCAGAAGCAAATATATGTTCAATGCTGAAGTTTGAGCAAATAGAGTTCTACTTCTTGTTGAAATGAGTGTCGGTTTCTTGCAATAAGAATTCTTATGGAGGAACAAAGTGATGCTCGTCTCAGGGGTGATGCTCGATAGATATCCAGACTCGATCAACTTCAGAGGAAGGTTTTCTTTGAAGCCCAAAAGAACTTCTGTTTTCAAGTGTCCTTTTTAATCCGACCAAGTTGTTATGAATAACGACTGTGCAAATGTAATGAATGTATGACATTAAAATGACATAGGAGTAGACAAAATTGTTTTATTTCCATCATCCTGAGGCTAAGATGATTTATCCTCAGAGTAGGGAATGAATGATTGGTTGATTGAATTGACTATGACAATAATACAATATGAGCAGAGTGGGACTCCATCTGGCTGCTGTCAAAAATTCTTTAGTATTCTATCGCTTGAGACTCCATCGGCCACCAATATAGAAGTAACTTCCTGCAAAATGCATTCATTTGTCATATTATTCCCCAGACATCAGGAATGACAACAATAATGATGCTATGCAATGCAGCTATGGCCGGATCATGTTAATGTAACAAGAAAAAAGGTTTGGATTATTGGCTGTTAATTCATAACCATTAACATTTGCCATTTGAAGGGAAAAACTTCTGCTGCAGATTACTTGTGCAAGAAGCTCTGGTCAACTACCTCGCCCCCCCCCCCCTTCTGTCTCTTCTGAGAAAATTGGCTCTGGTATTCCAATTACAGTGACGATAATAGACCCTCTGAACAACTACTGGCCCTGCAGACAAGCCCTATCAGGTCTGATTGTAACACCAGTCATGATCCCTTTCCGCTTCATACAAGTGAAGGGCATGAATTGATTATAGGGACGCAAGTTGCGTTGTTACCACGAACAAAAACACTGGCCAAAAAGACTCGGCTGTTGAGTCCATCAACTGCTTGAGGCATTGCAGATATGACCACAATTTAAATTCTTAACATATCACAGAGCGCCTACCAGAGCGGCGGGAAGGAGCAAACTTATGAATTAAAGCAGGGAAGAACTGACCCACTTCTTGATCCAATTAGAGTTGTTGAAGGAGCATTTCTAGGAATTGTTTTACTGCAGCATGTATTGGATTTTGAGGAATAAATTTCAGCTCAAATAAAAACAAATGAATATATGCCTGATACCACATTCATCAAATCCAGCACAAGCACTCAAGAAAAGATTATTCCATCCGTGACTTGAAATTTATGGCTTCTCGTAAATGAATCAGGCAAAAACCATAAGCAATGAACATGAATATGCAACCCATTTTAAACTTGTCACAATGATATTAAAATGCATCTGGTTGCTGTCTTCACAAGAATCAGAAAGAAGTTTATTTGATCCTAGAAGTCAAGAAAACTACCTCAGCCATCTGTTTCTGCCCACAAAGTACAGCGCCAGTTGACTTGGGGTTTAAGATCCTCTTGGCTCTTGCAAAAGCAGCCTGCAAGGCGTTCTAATCAGAAACCGAGAGCTAAGTCAAAGAACTCACTGAAATCAAAAGGCATGCCAACAAGACTCAAAACAATACCTGGACATAACCAGTTTCACCTGTCCATGGCTTGTCTGGTTGCGACAATACCGGAAAAATTTTAACACCAGAAGATTCCCAATCTTTGAACCTATCCTATATGAAGAAGACAGGTCAAAAGATTCAAATAAGGAATACAGTTTTCTAGCATGTTAGAACTTCAGAAAACAATTATTGTTACACCATTTTGTCGAACCTGATAAGCCATTCTCTGTAAATTTCTAGCTCCAAAATAGAGCCTCACATCAGACCTGTCATTAGCGCTAAAGCCAGACTCAATGAGAGACCGGATTGGACTGCACATAACAAAGTGAGAGAGAGTGAATTACAAGCAGGCAAGCTGAAGTCAATCTCAAGAAATGTAAGAACATTTATCAAACTAAGATCAGATCTTCAGCAACTGAAATAGCATTCAAGCAACAAATCCACTTTCCCCTACTATCATTTGGGTAAGGCAAATGCAATTCCTCTCTGTTTTACATTTTTATTTTTTTAATAAAAAAGAAGTCCTAGATGAAGTGGCTGTGTCTCACGTTAGCCGCTCATCCAGGTTCTTTTCCTATGTATTCTCGCATTTGCTATATCTTCAACTTAAATCATGGCATCTTACAATGTCAAAGGCATCTTAAATGCCTTTCCCTAATCTTGTGATTGAGATGATTCCAATATCAAGATATTTTGAAGTGCTATCCAAATTTGCTGCCACACACAGATAAGCACTTCTGGACGTTTTTACAACATAGTCAATAGACTGAAATCCAGCCTGAATGATGAAAGTGAATAGGAAAATGGAGAATTGAGAAAAATATCATCAAGTAGAACATGTTAATGCAGCACCACATGCTTTAACGAAACAGAAAAACAAGGTAGTATATCCATGACACAAACTTTAACATAATGCAGTAACCAGTAGAAGGTGAAGGAGATAGAAAGTGCTTCCGTAAAAATATAAATTGGTTGAGGGCATGCACCAAAAAAAAAAAAAAAACTCTTCCTCTTCAAAGCAGATATTCCCTTTCATTTGTTGAGAAGAGAACCAAAGAAAAACAAATAATAAAATAATAAGCTAAGAGATAGATTTTTATTAAGAAAAAATAAAAATTAGCTAAGAGAATACTAAGAAATGTTATAAAGACCCAATCCTAAGATTTGATATTTTGCCCCTTTTTATAGAATCTTTTCTCACTCTACAATACAAATATAATGAAATATACAAGACACATACAAACTAGAGGAATGCCAAAAATATACTATCACGGGTAATGTGAATATACTAACAAGGAAGAATACCGAGTATTTGAAGAGAAATCACAAGAATGGCTATTAAATGGCCCAAATAATCCTCATAACCAATATAGAAATACTGTACATATTACTCTTGCGAGTCCCAAGCTCTTAAAGCTGCAAAAGTGTTCTTACACACAATTCTCTTTCCAAAGATGTCCTCTCTTCGTACAAAATGGCTTACATAGCCTTTCAAACATTAATAATACCTAATTATTAAACCACCCTTAATAAAAAAGTAATTACTTGGGCCTTCATCATTCCTATTGCTTCTTGGCCTACGGATGATCAACCCTTCATCTGGCATTGATCAGTGTGCTCTTCCATGGCGGGTCATCCAGAGCCTCATCAAAATGTTAGATTAAGTGTTTGTGGTGAGCTGTTGGTATTTGTGTTGATTAGATGATAGATTAGTTGACTGGGTGGGTCCTAAGTGTTTCAGACTCAAACAACATACTAAGACACGATGAATGGTAACAAGCTTTTTGGTGATAGTCTTGTATTCTGCTCTCCCCCCCCCCTCCTCTCTCAACTCTCTCTCTCTCTCTCTCACGCACACGCACACAACTAAGAACTTCTGATCAACTCAAGTAGATCTTAGGAGATGTGCAAGGTTTAATTAGAAGGTTATTTATATACTGCTGACTAAATAAAAATCTATTCGTTAGTTATAACATGACTGGAAGTACATGTTGGGGATTCCGGACCGGATACACACAACTGGCGCAGCGGAATAAACCCGAACCTCCCGTCGGCCATGGGCCACTAAATTATGGGTACAAAGAATACAACAATGCGCAACAATTTTTTAACGTAGAAAAACCCTTTTAATCAAGAGAAAAACCACATGACAAACTCCAAAAAACCTCCACTATGTAAAATTTGGTTACACAAATCCTCAAGACATAGTACTAATAACCGACCCGAGACAAAGCAAGAAACTCCAGAGCGAGAGTAAGAAAATATTCTTCCCGAGTTTCTCTCTTTTCTTCTCTCCTTTCACTAGAGGCGCTCTCTGCTCTCTAATTTTACAAATGATTTTCGTCGTCTCTCATTTGTCTATCTAACCCTAAAACGCTTCGCGCGCTTTATAATGACGTCTAACTCAAAGCGCATTTCCCACGCTCCTAAAACACAATTCCCGTACTTTTACAATGTGGGCCACTGGCAGCCAACCATCCTTCAGCATAAGCAGTTTGGTCGCCCCTTTGACTCTGCAATCTGGTCGACTCTTTGAATAAACAGTTTGGCCAACTCTCGGACTAGACAATCTAGTCAACTTTTAACCTCTCCGCCCGGCCTCCTTTCGAACTTGGCTCTGCTCGGTCGCCCCTCGACCTCAGCTTCGATCTGGTTGCCCTTAGGCCCTGGTTTCGATTTGGTTGCCCCTCAACCTCGGCTCCAATTTTCCCTCCGGTCTCCACAACCAGTCCGCACTCCGGCCTCTACATCTGGCCCGTCCTCCAGTCTCTACAACCAATCCGCACTCCGGCTTGTGCAACCTGGTTGCCTTCCAATCTCTGCAACCAGTCCACACTTCGGCCTCTACAACCTGGTTGCCTTTCAGCCGCTGCACGAACACATCAATACTCGCATACACTTTGTGCAACCTTTCGATGACCTTCTGTTTATTGAAACACACACAAGGAAATGATCAAAACCCAACAAACTTTCCCTCACGACCTTGTGAGGGAACCCTTCGCCTTTACCTAGTGACCGTCATCGCCTACCCTTCGGCAGCTTTCCCTCAAATGGGACCCCGCCGTCAGCCTCTGCAAACTTGAATGAAACCTTCTTCCGCTCCACCGAATTTAGAGTCTTCCCACTCCCCTTCAGTTTCTCCTCCGCAGTAGAGTCATTCTCCCTTACACTCCTCCTCGGTCTCCTCTTCCCGCCACCTTGAACAATACTCCCGTTAGTCACATTGACGTTATCCTTGGCACCAGCGTCGGCCTCCGCAACTCTAAATAATACCCTCTTCCGCTCCACCGAACTTGGAATAGTCCCACTCCCCTTCGGCTTCTCTGCGGTAGAGTCATTTTCCCTTGCACTCCTCCTTGGCCTCCTCTTCTTGCCACATTGACCAATGCCTCTGTTGGTCACCTTGGCATTATCCTTGGCAACTGAAGCGTTCA
>JAOVVI020012364.1:0-12275 GCA_028571085.2 Nepenthes alata | reverse complement strand
CTCAAGAAAGTACATAAGTTATCCCACCATACTTATCTCAAACTCGAAATTCATATATTCAACAAATTTATGAGCATAGGAATCTATTGTAGCACCAAACACAATATCATCGACATAAACTTAGGTAACAATCATATATTTTTCTATAGTATTCACAAAAAGGGTCTTATCAACACTATCCTTAACAAAATCATAGTCACCAATATATGAGGTGAGATGCTCGTTCCAAGATCTTGGAGCTTGTTTAAGGTTATACAAGGCCTTTTTAAGTTTGTATATATGGTATGGGAACATGGGATCAACAAATCCATTCGGCTGCTCAATAAAAACTTCCTCATGAATGATACCATTGAGGAAAATACTTTTAATATTTATTTGATAAAGTTTGAATCCCATAGTGCAAGCAATGGATAATAAGATTCTTATAAATTCAAGAAGAGTCACAAGAGTAAAGGTTTCATCAAAATTGATTCCCTCAATTTCAGTGTATCTCTGAGAGACAAAACAAGCTTTGTTGTGGTTAATATTTTTATTTTCATTAGTTTTATTTTTTAAGATCCATTTTGTCCCAATAACATTGGTATGTTTAGGTTGGGGAACCAAGGACCACTCCTCATTCCTAATAAATTGGTTTAATTCCTCATGCATGGTATAATTAAGCATTTGTTGTTCAGAGCTTCTTTAACCTTTTTTGGTTCTAAGTGAGAGACATAACATGTATAGATGAATAGGTTTAGAACCCGGTGATGCAGTCTCATACTTTTACTTAGAACACCTAAAATGAAATGTTTAGGATGATTTAATTTTACTCTAGTTAAAGGTTCCTTAATAGGGGAAACAATCGAGGTCTCTTCCGAAATATCAATAGAGGTTAAATCATGTAGGGACTTAGTTTGATCACCTTCTTTGTCTAGGAAATCACAGACTTCTGGTTACTCGTTGGGGACATCATCCACAACTATATTAATGGATTCATAACAATTTGGTGTAAAACTTGTACACCTAATAGGCTCCACTGGTAAGGGAATATCCTAAGATTATCCCTTCATCGTTTTTGGATTTAAACTTGCTTAAATTTTTTCTATCACGATAAATAAAGTATTTATTTTTAAAAATATGAAAATACTTAACGTTGGGTTTCTTACATTTTCAAAGTTTATAAGGTATCTTATCCATCCCAAGTCTTAATTAGACTTTGTTAATAATGTGGCATATTGTGCTCATGGCTTCACCCTAAAAATATATGACAATATTTTTACTTTGCATCATAATTCTAACCATTTCTTGAATGACCCGATTTTTCATTCCACAATCCTATTTTGTTGGAGAGTGATAGGAGTTGAGAGTTTATATTGAATTCCTTCCTCATTATAGAAATTGTCAAAACTAGAATTATTAAATTCTTTTATGTGATTACTGTGAATCCTCATGATTGGAGTTCCTTTTTCATTGATGAGTTTTTTATATAAATTTTCACGTGATCAAAGGTATTGGACTTTTCTCGAATGAAGTCTATCCATGAATATTTGAAAAAATCATCTACAACTACCAGGATATACTTTTACCCCTTAGACTCTCATTCCAAGAAGGTCCCATAAGATCCATATGAATCAATTCAAGGGGATGCGAGGTGAAAATGTCACTAAGTGATCGGTGGTTCTCCTTAGCTTGTTCTTCAAGTTGGCACGGGCCGCACACATAATGTTTGATATTAGATAATTTTGGAAGACCTTTAACATAATTTTTCTTCAAAATTTTGGGCAGATTTTTAAAATTTAAATGACCAAGTTGTTGATGCCATAATTTTGTAGAATCAATTTTAGCGGGGTGATATCCTAGAATAGGTCTAGGCGTGATACCATAAAGGTTACTAGGAGTTCTCTTACCATCTAATAAAATAGTGCCATTTGCATTATATATACAGCACCTATCCTGAAAAAATTTGACCGTAAAATTTCAATCACAAAATTGACTAATGCTCAGGAGGTTAGTTTTTAAATCGGAGACATACATGATATCACATGGCTTTGAGAGCTCAAAAATACTAATTTGACATCTGCCGAGAATAGGGACCTTAGCTCCATCACCAAAAACAACCGTCCAATCGGGATGGTTAAATAGAGACAAAAACATTACTTTATTGCCGTACATGTGTTTAGAGTATCCACTATCCAAATACCATATCAAATGATTTTGAGATTTTAAGGCAATGTGAGCAACTTTGTATGAGTAAGTTTTGGTAGCATTTTTCAAATCACTCTTCTTGATCAAGATTTTTCTCTTCAAATTGACTTTTTGTTTTGGACTTTTTACTTGTTCATTTAGCTATTGAATGTGATTAATAATTTTGTTCATTTTTTTCATTTGTCCTTAGTTATACAGCAGATTAATAGTATGATAACGAGAATAAATGTGACCGATTTACTCACACATATGGCAGGTAGGCACAAATTTAGGTATGAAATTAGGATCTCTTGATCTCTTACTAAAGTAAGCATTTGATTCAATTGGGGGGGATAAATTTTAACAAGTTTATTTACGACCTTTAGGTTATTTGGTTTAGGCAAAAAATTTGAGCAAATTTTTTTCTCTACACGTTTAGCTACAAATTTAGTGATTTTAAGTGTGCTAATTTTTTGTATAAAATTTTTATTGTAGGAACAAAGATTGTTTTAAAATGAGTGCTGTATTGGGAAGTATTCTCAACATAGCCCACACCCTCGTTGTTTCTTTCAACATTTTCCAAACTTGTTGTTAAACTTTTAAGTACCACTTGAGAGCTTTTTAATATCATTTTTAGTATTTTTGAGCTCCAATTCTAAGGATTTTATTTTAACAATTATGTAGCGATTCAATGCTTTCAATTCACTATGTTTAATTGTGGCATGTTCCAATTTTGTTTTAATTTTTGCTTTTTCCTTTGCAAATTCTGTTAACTCATTGTTTAAAGATTTATTAATTTTTTTTATTTTTTAATATTTAAAAATAGTTTATCATATGTTTCTTAAAGACCATCAAATTCATTATTAGATTCTTTAAGTGAAGAATCAGATTGTTTCGGTTGCACACTTGTGACTTCATCACCACTAATGATGAACGTATTAAATGCTATGTAATTTACCTCTTCCTCCTTCGAGGATTTTTCATCACGGTTTTCATCTTCTTTGTCATCAATTAGGGATATATTTAAAGCTTTTGTTTTTTGACACTTAAAATTAGGGCATTCAGTGCGAATATGATCGAAGTCGTGTCATTCATGGCATTGGATTCCTTAAGGTTTCTTACTTTTTGTGTCTTTATTTTCATTTGGAGGTTCATTTGTTATTTTTGTTGTTAAAATTTTTTTAAAAATTTTTCACAAACACAACAAAATTTCCATCGCTATACGATTCTTCATCAGAGTTACAATCTTTCTCTTCCTTAACAAATTTGAAGTCAATTGATTTGTCTCTTTTAGATTGTGGGAGTGTGTGCTTGTTTATTTCTAGAGATCCAACTAGCTCTTTTATTTTTAATTTATCAAGGTTTTTACTCTCTTCAGTAGCTGTGACTTTGGATTTGAAACATTTAGGAAGTGGTCGAAGGACTTTATGGAGAATTCTATTCTCAAAAATTCTTTCACCCAAATTAAAAGTAGAATTGACAACATCATTTAATTTAGTATAAAAGTCGTCGAAGGTCTCATCATCTTTCATCCTAAGTTCTTCAAATCTTGTTATATGTATTTGTAATTTTAAAATTTTAACTAGTTTGGTTCCTTCATAGGTAATTTCAAGAATGTCCAACATATCTTTAGAGGTTTTACACATCGATATACGTTTAAATTTTTTAGAAAATATAACTATAAAAATAGCATGTAACCATTTACTACTCAAATTACATGGATCAAGTTCTTCTTTTAACCATAAGGACAAAATTGTCGGTTCATCGCCTGTGGTTTTCCTAGGTGGCATCCACTTAGGTTGAGTGTTAGCCACACTCTTTCATACATAGATTTTAAGAAGGCTCTCATATGCACATTCTAATAAGTATAGTTACTCTTATTAAAATAGGGAAGAACAGAGAGTGATTAGCTAGTATGCATCTATATCGGGGGTCACAGATTGGGGTAAGCCTTTGATACCAAATGAAGAGCACTATACGTCCCAAAGCACAAATATGTTTTGACCTTTTTTTCGAATATAAATCATAATAATATATAATACACGTAAAATATATTCTAATTTATATCTGAATAGCAAACAATAAAAGTAATACCACAAAGATAAAATTTTGGTGACGAAGAAAAATCTCAATAATCACAGTTATTAAGTAAAACCCTCCGAACTCCAATGACCAATGAAGATACGCACTATAAAAATTAATCTATAGACCGGATAATACAGACACACTAATCTAATCGATTCACTCCATTATTATAAACCCTGTCAACGAACTCCTTGAATTTGCCTGCAATAACAGAATTAGACGTCTGTTGATCTTCTTGTCAATCTTCCTTCATGAATCGTCAAATCTCAATACACCACTAAAGCCCAATTTAAATGCCATCCATGTCCTCCACGAGGATTAATAAGCCAGGAAAAATATAATCAGAAAAATGGTGAAGAGCAGAAAACTCTAAAATTACAGCACAAGAATCGAATGAGAGTTTTTCCTATCGGGCACAAATTAGAAGCTTAAAAGTTGAAGATATGTCTAGTGCAATCGTCGGTATTAGGTTAGAAAGTAGTACTCAAGAAAAAAGGATGTGACAAATATATAAAGAGGCCCAAAACTAATATTTAAAGATATGACCGTTGGAGTTATGCGCACATCGTGCGCTTGGTCCATGATCAAGCGCACGCTGGATGTGTAACAGATGCTAATCTTTCGGGCAATACAAAATCTCTGTCAGCGATGACCTAATACGGTCACAGAATATGTTAACAAATAATATACTTAATAGAGGAGAATCTTTCTAGTTATTTTACATAAACCTTTTTTTCTAGATCACCATTAGAAAAAGATGTTTCACATCCATTTGTTATAATTTTATATCAAAATGGGTAACTAATATCAAAATAATATAAAGAGAATCTTTCTTAGATATAGGAGAAAAAGTCTGTGCATTCAATTTTTTTTTTCTTAAGTAAATCTTTTATCAACGAGTCTTAGTTAATATATTTTAGTGTTTTCTAATGACTCATTCTTTATTTTAAAGATTCATTTATACCTTATAACTTTTATCCATTCATGTAACTTAATAAGATTATAGACTCCATTATATCTCATGGAATTCATCACATCCTTCATGGTATTATATCATAAATTATGAAAATATTTTTGGGATCATTTTGGACTCTAATATTATAATCAGATTCTTGTAGATGTACTATATAATCATTAAAAATTACTAATTTTCTTATTCTAATCTATATTCTTAATGTGATATTAATATTTTTAATAGGAGCATGTTATATAACTATTTTAGACAAAATTTAATTATTATGATCTACTAGATTGATATCAGTAGCTTGTGAAACTACATTAATTAATTAATCAATACTAATTTAAAATTGATGAGTATTGTGTATAATAATCAATCTATTATATAAAATAAAATGTTGACAATTTAAATAATTATTATCATAATCTATATTTTTGGATCGATTACTTTCACTAAATAAGTCATTCTCAAAAAAATTATATTTCTTAATTCTACAATTTTAGTACCGTGAGATGAACGGTAAAATTTATATCCTTTAAATTATTCAATATATTTAATAAAATATCTACTTGTGGTCATTGGATTGAATTTTTTTTCTTATGGATTGTAAACTTTTATTTCAAACAAACATTCTTAAATGTGTATATATTGCTAACTCGAATTCTAACATTTTTATAACTCAAAAGAAATTTTTAGAATTACTTTCATCGGAACACGATTATATATATATATTGCCATTTTGAAAGTTTTAGTCTCCAATAATTTTGAAAGATTGAAACTACCAAGTATACTTCGCACCATATCTAGCAATATTTGGTTTTTTTCTTTCTATTATACTGTTTTGATCTGGTGAATTAGGTATAGTATATTAGGCCCCTATTCTATACATTTGAAGAAATTTTATAAATAGACTTGGTATTTATTTATCTTCAATATATCTGTTATAATATTCTCTTCTTCTATCTGATCTTATAATTTTAATTTATTTTTTATATTAATTTTTTAGTTTAACTTTAAATATTACAAAAATATATAATGCTTTATTTTTATTTTGAAGCAAATATATATATATATATTATGAATAATCATCAATAAGTATGATAAAATATTTTAGACTATTTGAGTTAATATCTAGATTATAAATATTTATATGTATAATTTTTAATATGTCTGAACTACTATCGGTATCTTTATTTATCTTGTTGGTTTATTTTTTTTATATATAGTTTACATAAGTTTTAAAATCACTAAAATCTATATAACTAAATATTTTATTATTAACTAGTTTTAAATCCTTTTGTCCTAATCTCTGATACCACAAAATAAAAGAATATTCATTCACAGCATATTGCTTAATACCGGGGTCAATATGCATAGCATTGTAAGCGATATTATTTTATAAATTTATATAACTATCTGTTTTACGTCAAGCAATACGTGGAGTAACTCCCGATATAGCAGTAAAGGCAAGACGTGTAGGCGGATCGACTCATCAAGTTCCCATTGAAATAGGACCCACACAAGGAAAAGCACTTGCCATTCGTTGGTTATTAGGGGCATTCCGAAAACGTCCGGGTCGAAATATGGCTTTCAAATTAAGTTCCGAATTAGTGGATGCAGCCAAAGGGAGTGGCAATGCCATACGCAAAAAGGAAGAGACTCATAGAATGGCAGAGGCAAATAGAGCTTTTGTACTTAGATAATGTATCACTTTTAATAATATCAGATTTATAAAATAAACTAAAAGATGAGTTTAAAAATATAATAAAATATCAAAAAGATATAAGTCTTGAAACTAATATTAAATTTTTTTTAAAAAATTAGAATATAAGAAGTGTTTTTCAATATTAAAATAAAGTTATCACTCAAAATTAAATTGTATGTCTCGATCACCTTCACATGTGAACCTATCTTATTTTTATAGAATATACTTTATTCATTTATCACCGACTTGCTTCGATTTTGTATGCTTATAAGGGATTTATAATATGGATTATAGAATCAGAATTAATTCGTCATGTGTTATAAGAAATATTAATCATATTAGATTTATAATAAATAAATGAAAATATATTATCTTTCTTTTTAAGTTAACTTTAAAATTTGAGACAATCCTTCTTGACGTGATTATTCATTATACATAAAAAATATTTGAATTCCTTCTTGATGTTAAATTTAGGAAACATTCTCCCTTTTTCTTATTTAGCTTAAAACTTACTATTTCCTTATTTTATCATAAATGTACTTTAACCTAATTTCTTTATAAGCCTTTATTCCTCTTAAACATATATAGTCGTAAGGTCGTTTATCGACTATTTATTCTTATATGCATTGTAAGAAATTTTAAATGATTCATATTATTGTGAAAATGTGTTCAGAATATAGTATATAAAAAGATTTAGACATATCCATATTAAATTTTTTTAATTGAACTGCTATATCCCCCATCTGTATGATGTATTTATTCACACCTCTAACATTGGTGAGCATAAAAAATAAAAATTTTATAATTAGGGTGCTGATTAGTATTTTATTTGGATTTTTAAATTATTCATCAATTGTTTTTATTAAATCTCACACATTATTATATTAATCGATAGAACTACAAATACCAACAAAAATTTTAATTTTTTTAAATATCAAACTAAAATGATTAGATCACTTCCATCATTTATAAAGAGTCATATCAACTGAAATAATAATTTCTGTAAGAGCAGATAGTTTATTTTTTCTTATAATATAAGAAATATTCGCCCACCCTTTACGACAAAGAATTCTCTCATTCCAAATAATATAATTATCATATTTTAATTTAAGAATATTATCTCTAATTTATCCAACAATATAAATAAAATTACATACTTAACAAATAATAAATAAAACTAATAAATATAGAATATATTTTATCAATATAAAACATATGTTATGAATCAAATGATATAAAAATTACAAGTTGATCAAATTTTTAATTCAAGTAAATTTATGTCAAAATTTAATGATAAAATTATCAATTTTTTTTTAATTCTTAATCCCTATGAAAAAATTAAAAAATAATTTAATATTTTATCATGATTAATCAATTTAATATAATAAAATTTTAAGTTGGATAAATTTTATTATATTAAATATAATTAGTCACAATTAATATTTTTGTTGGGTCTGGGACAAAGGCCCAAAACGATTCGAAACCTAGCCCACAGAATGGCTGCCAGATGGGCCGATAACGTTCGACGTTGTCGGGAGACCTTCGTGGCAGCCCACGATCAGCAGCCAATGGATGTCGCCTGCAGCTTATTAATGCAGTTGCCAAGGAACGACGGAAATGCAGGAGAAGCAAGTCAATGGGGAAACGTTCAGAGCCTCCAGCAGCAGCTCAGGCGGCCACCCACAGTCGCCCCGCCAATCCCAACTCAAGGGGGAGACCGAGCATGGCCGACAATGCCTAGCAGTCTACCTACCGCCGCTAGATAACAACCGACATGATGACAATCGCCAACAGCAATCAGCGGCCAATGAATCCTTGCAACAGGGGTTCTCGCTCCCAAAGCCCCTCACTAGAGGGCCTATAAAACCCTTCTTCTTCTACGAAAAAAGGGATCAGATCCTGGATAATCGACCCATCGTCAACAACCTTAAACTCTACAGCTATGTTCCAGATTAAAACTCGTGAGCCTTCTCAGGCGACAGGATGTCAGCCACCCATCACGTTGCATACAGGGAGCTAGGCTTCCCACCACCCTCTCATTGCTCTCCCACATAAGCATTCATGCACTTCCCACGCATTCAAGCACATTTCTGTAGACCTCTATGCGTGCGCCCCATTTTCGTTTATTGCGAAAATTTGCTGACTTGAGCGTTAGAACATCCTTGGTTGGAGAAATCCAGTCGGATCCCTGACCGCTCGTTTGTTAGTTGTGTTGTGCAGGCCTAGGTTCACAGAGATGAAGATTAGACCCGATCGTGATCGCCTCCAGACGACGAGGAATCCAAAGGCTCCATAATCTGTACGATAACCTGGAATTCAGGATGCAACATTGGCATCGTCTGTGAAAATGATACCAGAAGCCTAGCGTCTCCTTCTCACCCTCATTCTTAAACAACAAAATGGTGAACACCAGGGCACAAGCCAGTGCTCTAGTGAGAGATGCTGCCGCTTGCAGTGAAGACCCCTCAATGGGTAGCCACACGGATATCCATCCAGAGCCCGACGTCCATCGCTTAGCCGCGGACTTGGGTGATATGTGGCTTGTGATGTAGGCCCTCTGCAACCAAATGGGAACCTGTGGGTGGGGGCTGTCCCCCCGGCATCCCAGGCGTCCTCCAGGCGAGGAAGGTATTGCGCCGCAGCACTCAGAAGAAGATCAGATCGGCCTGACGACGCCGGGGTCCAGGTGGCATCCATAGTCAAAGTACTGTGGGATCTCCTACACAACGAGAGACTTGCACGATCCTCTGCTGACCTGCGAAGGTCACCCTTCGTCATGGATCTGCAGACTCAGTCACTCCCTCGCAAATTCAAGATGCCCGTGCTGGAAGGGTACGACGGGAGCAAGGACCTAATGGATTATTTTAACTGCTTCCGTACCAACTTATCACTTCAAGGGCGAGTGAGGCCATGATGTGCCGGTACTTTTTCGTCACCCTCAGGGGGGACGTACTGCTTTGGTTTCACGACCTCCCGCCAAATTCCATTCGCTTCTTCGATGAGCTCGCGGACTACTTCCTGAACCAGTTTGCCTCTTACCATAGGGAAGAAAAATAGCCGTGGCACTTGGTCCACCTCCGTCAGAGGTCGGATGAAAGTCTGAAGTGATTCCTGAACCAGTTCATCACTGAGGCGCGCTGAATTCCCCTGCTCTTTGACGAGCTGAAGCTCAACGCCTTCATTGCTATATTGGCAGCGGGAGACTTTTTCAAGCACCTGTCGCACCAACGCCCCCAGTCCTTCTGGGAGACTAAGGCCATCGCTCGAGCCTACATCTCAGCGGAGGAGGCAAACGAGGTGAAGCATCCCGAGCGTGCAGACTTCCCCCCAAAAATTTCTAAGACTGCCACTAGAAAGAAGAGGAACGACGATGATAGCCACATCCCGGAGCGCCGCAAGCAACCATGCCCTCCGCTGGGATCAAATAGGGATCCTGGACCAATGTCCTTGACCTCCATTAACGATACCCATGCGAACACCCTGATACAAATCCAGGATGAAAAATTCTTCAAGTGGCCAAAGATGCCGAAGGGTCCGAGCGACAGTGACCAGAAGAAGTACTGCCAGTACCATTGTTGCCTCGGACATTGCACAGAGAACTGTAGAACCTTACAGTAGGAGATTGAGGACCTGATCCGCCGTGGACACCTTAAATGGTTCGTGAAAGATTCGGGGCAAATCCCTGCAACCTCAGAAGGCGAGGCTAGTGAGCCTCCTAGAAAATGTACAGCCGCTAGTGTGATCAACATGATCTCAACCGCGACGGCTGAAAGTGCCTGGCAAAAGTAGTCAGAGTCAGCTTCTAGCAACAAGAGAGCGAAGATAGGAGATAGGAGTGATGTTGTTAGTTTTAATAGTGATGATATGACTCATGTAATCTTTCCCCATACTGATCTCCTTATTGTATCTGCTCACATTTCAGATGATACGGTTAATTACCAACTGAAATGTGTCTTCGTTGATAATGGAAGCTCGCAAAATTTGCTATATCTCAGTACCTTTTTTAAGCTTGGACTAAAGAGAAGTCAGATGAGAGTGGCCGAAGGCCCTCTATTCGCCCTAGATAATGAGCCTATACCTGGGCAGGGGATAGTCTGGCTAGAGATCACGATGGGGACTTACCCGTGCACCACAACACTGGAGCTACCATTCCTTGTCGTCGATCTACAGTCCGTCTACAACGCTATATTGGGCATATCCTTCCTCACAGCCTTCGGGGCCGTTACGTCGATCCCTCATTTGAAGATGAAATTTCCTACCTCGTGTAGCATGGGAGAAGTGCTAGGGGACTAGGCAATGGGACGGACATGCTACTTATCCCAGGTTGCCCCTGCGACGCCGTATCTCCTGGACGAAGACTTGGATCTTTGTGACGAAGCCATACTGCCGCAAGCCCAGTCAGGGAAAGCAACCGAGGCGATCCCTTTGAATCCTGCCATGCCAGAGAAGTGCATACATGTAGGCAGCTCTCTCCCATTTGCTGATCGCGATCGATTGATTACCTTCATGTGAATGAACTCTGACGTGTTTGCTTGGGTTCCTACCGACATGCCTAGGATACATGCTGAACTGATGTTCCACAGGCTGGGCCTCGATCCCGGCCACAAACTCGTACGACAAAAGCGTAGGAACCATTGCATCGAGAAGCTAGTCGCCATAAGGGAGGAGGTAAAAATACTCATGGACGCCGGATTCATTCGAGAGGTCTAATATTCAGATTGGCTATCTAACGTCGTGCTGGTAAAAAAGAATAACGGCATATGGCGAATGTGTGTGGACTTCGCTGACGTGAACAAGGAGTGCCCGAAGGATGGATTTCCTCTCCCCCGGATCAATCAGCTGGTAGACTCCACGTCTGGACACGAGCTCCTAAACTTCATGGACGCCTACTCTGGTTACAACCAGATCGAGATGCACCCGAATGACGAGGAGCATACCTCCTTCATGATCGACCAGGGGATGTACTGCTATAAGGTAATGCCCTTCAGACTCAAGAATGTCGGGACAACCTATTAGCTCTTGGTAAATAAGATATTTGAATCTCTGATTGAGAAGAACGTGGAGGTGTACATCGACGACATGCTTGTAAAAAGCAGGGTTGCCGACAATCACATCTGTGACCTAGAGGAGGCCATCCAGGTCCTGCGGTCGCATGGGATGAAACTCAACCTGGCCAACTATGCCTTCGGGGTGACCTACGGGAAGTTCTTGAGTTTCATCGTGTCACAACACGACATAGAAGCAAACTTGGAGAAGATCAAGGTCATCCTCGACATGAATCCTCCATGAACGGTGAAGGAAGTACAGAAATGCATAGGGCGACTGGCGGCCCTCTTGCGATTCCTTGACAAATTCGCGGAGAAA
>JAOVVI020012362.1:0-12275 GCA_028571085.2 Nepenthes alata | reverse complement strand
CGAAGGTAGAAGATGGGAGAAATCGGGGTTGGTGACGGTGGCGTGCGGCCTAGTCGGCGCATTGAGGGTCATCGACGGCGGCTAGAGGAGATCAATGACAGTTCTCTGTGGTTGGTGAGAAGCCATCAAAATGACCGACGGTGTTGTCGGTAGCGACCGCAACGGTAGGGTGAGGAGAAGCAGCAGCGGTCGACGGCGGCTGGTGGTGGCCAGGTCGACGGCGGTGGGTTGAAGCCGTGCACAGGAGTTGTGTGGTGAGAGAGGAAACTCGTGCTATACGAGTTGAATAGAATGAAGGGCAAATTTGGGTTAATAAAAATATTATGTGGGAATTTTTTTTCCCCCTTAACCAAGAATAAAAAATATTTTGTATCATCAAGGAATAGTTATTCCTTATAATCAAGGAATAATTATTCCTTCGGAAATTACTATTCCTAGATAAAGTGCAACCAAATGGTGAAATTCTTATTCCACCAAGAATAAGAATTTCTATTCCCTCCAACCAAACATAAAAAATAAAAATATTAATAAGTATTAATATTAATAAATATTTATTCCCTCCAACCAAATAAATATTAATAAGTATTTAGTGTGTTAAAATATTGATGTTTGCGGTATACATAAATCTTTAACTTGGTCATTAAGAGGCGGCGTATTACTCATTCGGAATCTGTAAACGCGGCGTTTTCGCTATCCCCGATGAATTTCCCAGCTGAGGTGAGAGAGCGCAGTCGCGTAACCAAACGCAGCAGCAAGAGAGGAGGAGAGAAGGAGAGAGAGAAAGATGAACACAGACATTACAGCATCGGCAACACCAGAGTACCCGGTCATCGATCGGAACCCTCCGTTCACAAAAGTCGTCGGAAACTTCTGCACCCTCGATTACCTCCGCTTCATCACCATCACCGGCGTCTCCGTCACCGTCGGATACTTATCCGGTAATTAACTTCCCCTCCAATTTCTTTAAAAAAATAAGGCCTGAACTCTTTCCCTCTCTGACTTCCCATTTCGATTACTTTCTTCTTTTGAGTCTGTGTTTTTAGGGATCAAGCCAGGGATCAGGGGACCGTCAATGGTGACAGGAGGTTTGATTGGATTGATGGGCGGGTTTATGTACGCTTACCAGAACTCTGCTGGGAGGCTAATGGGGTTTTTCCCTAACAAGGATGAGGTTTCCCGCTACAAGAAATTGAAAAATTAGAAGCTGAAGTAGCTGAAATTGTGTCTGTTTAGTTCTCTTCTGACTTGACATCAAAAGCCCATATCAATGTGGTTTGAATTTTTCTTTCTATTTGTAAGAAGCAATGCTCTTTGAAGCTTGTCTAGATCTTTGATGGGCGTGTTACTTCCAGTGATGAACTTGATTGAAATAATGGCCGACTTGTTATGATAATATTTCTCTCTTGTTGATGTGCCATTTCTATTTGCGTTGATATGAGAACCGATTTCACCTGTGTTGATTAATGTTGGAAGGAAGAAATGTGTGGAACTGTTTTTTTCCCTTTCAAATGACAGCATTTGTTGTTCTGTTAGTATGGAAAAATGCAGCGAGTGCATTGTGTGTCTCAGTAATCAGCTGTTAGTTGCATTTCAATTATTCAGATAAATGCTTGGTTCTTTTGGTTGATGCAGGTCAAATTTCCAGTCTCTATTGTTTAATCCTGTTTGATTGATGTAGGTGATATCCCAGAAATGAATCAAATAGGCTATGGTTTGATATATTTTTTTATTGAGGGATCCCTAGCTTCTTAGGATTAGGAATTGCTTATTTTGAGTGGACAGTACTCATTTGAGAACTGCTAGCTCAACTTGCTATGTGTATGTAGTAAACTTTGATTCAGGATAGTGCTTCTGAATCTTTGATTTAGTGATGCATTCTACTATTCTACTGTGATAGTGTCGCAATCATCGTGGATTGTTCGTCTCGTGACTAGGACTGGCTAAATTTGTTGCACTGCCAAGCTTAAGTGTTCATCCTTTTGGTTCTTGTTCTGTAAAGTTGTTTTTCATTTAGTCAGTAAAAGTTGGAATGTTTCGGAACAGGATGCCAAGAATGCAACAAAATAGTATAAGGTTAAATTCAAAACTAATTGAGAAATGATGTGAAGGTAGAAGATGGATACATGTCCTCCAAAAATTGAATCAGCTCAAGATGGAAGAGTAGCCATTGTGACCAAGTGGCATGGAGCATCTCAACACCAAAACTCCCATTCACAGAAGCCATCTTATTTCTTCCAAACCACAAAAACCAGTAAATATCACTGAAGCATCCCGGGGCACAAAACTCTCTATTTTATGTTTTACCTTGTATTATGTAAGAGACTGTTTTTATGATTCACACATATGACTGTTAGGTCATGTATCGAACTTAAGTTTTACCTTATATTATACATTTTCAGGAGCAATGTAAGAGCTTACTTGTCCTTGTATGCCCAAGAGATTTTGAGGACTGTGAAACATTTATTAACATCTTCAATCCTCTTCCCCCAGAATTAGGGGGGGGGGGGGAACAGTGCACAACATAATGGATTATTTTCACCCTTTTTTCTTTTAATTATTTGAATTTCTGCCATATATTTAGAGAGCATTGTCACAGTAGTAGAGTTGTTGGGTAACTTGGTAGTTACAGGCTTGAGTTGTGGAAACGATCTCTTGCATATTATACAAAGTAAAACTTCGTATTGTTGAGCCAAAATTGTCCCACACTTTCTCAGATGCTGCATATATTGAGAGTATCATGGATCGGGTTGCCTAGATACTAGGAAATTGTATCAGCCACTTGGATAATTAGGCTGAGATTGGTGATGGTGTCAAAACTTTTATGAAAAGTGAGCCCTCTAGGACTGCTCACTTTTGGTTTGAAAGAGCTTGTGAGTGCTGAATATTATTGTCATCTTGATGATAAGCTTCTATTTATGATCAATTGAAGGACCTTTCAGTATAATTTCATAGAATCATATTGGCCGCTACTTGCCTTTGTTGCTGGTTCTTCATAAATCTTATAAAACATTTCACATGTAATGCCCATATCTGGTGTACTGATAATGGAATGCCATAGTTTTAGAAGGTCTGTGTGTTTAAGTTCTTTATTTTGGCTGATAACTTAGTGTGTATAAGTTGCTCCAAGAATTAGATTTTGACCTTCTTACCAAATGAGGATTTGTGCAGCTGTTCTAAGAATCTAAAAGACTTGCTGTTTGGTTGGATGCAAAAGAATATAGCCAAAATAGAATAAGCAAAACCCAGAAGTCGAATTGGGTAGAAATTATATTAGAAATGTATAGTTTATTATTGATTAATGGGACTGAATAAATATTTCTGGAATAAATAAAACTAAGGGGTAGGTAGGTTTAATTTTTTTCCACTGAAGTGATAGTATTTATTAAATTGAGATAATATTATACCAAGTGATAATCAAATACGTGAATTTTTCTTTTTTGAAAATTTGGTTAAAAATTAATAATATTACCTCTAATCGAACAAATGTCCTAGTGTTCGTGCAGGTTTGGCTGTTGTTTTATGTGCCTCTTTGAATACTGACATATGGATGAAAGCTGCATATTGGCTGGATTTTGATCCAAGTTGTAATGCCATGGCTTGTAGTCTAATTTGTGAATTAAAATTTCTAATAAAAGCTTTTTAAAAACACAATTAACAACCTATTAAAAGATCTAAAAAATTCATTTGTTTACAGAATCGTCCAAATCAATGCTTTGACCACTTATTATATGATCCAAAGTCGACCTAATATGTACCCAAGCTTCCGTAGGCCTTTGGTTTTAACCCCTTGATAGGTGCTCCTCAAGCACGATGTGAAATCAATTTTAAGGAAGATTTCTAGCATTTTTTTTTTTCAGATTTAAATTTCTTAGTTATTTTTAAGTCTTCTTCTCACATAGAAGAATGTAACTCTTGCAAAATCAATAGGATTTCGTAACAAATTAGTCACAGGTCAATCTCAAACCGATGCTTCGTGGGAGAAAGGAAGAAATTCTCTACAATCTCAGGAGAATTTGTTGCCCGGTTTACCGCTCGATGGGGACTGCCATTTGACTACAGCTGATTCATTCCTGCACCACTAGTATCCATCTCCTTGTAAGATCCAATACTCTGAAGAAACAGTTTTAGACGTTTTTGGGTAATTTATAAATTAAGATGGGATATTGAAATTCCAAACCATCTCAACTCAGGAAATTTAACCCGAATTTTATAATTCAGTAACAATTGGTGTGAATGGAGGAACTCCCCTTAGCCTTGCCAATGTGGAGGCAAATGAGAATGAAAGCTAGGGAGGCGGAGAAGGCGCGGAAGGTGGCAGTGGTGGTGGTGGGGAGATGCAGGCAGGCATTCGATTGTGGAAGGACTCATTTGGGTAACCCAGCATTTGTGACGAGAGCGAGATTACGTCTATTTGTTTGGACGGAGAATAATTATTCCAACCGAAAAAGATTTTGATAAGGAGTGAAAAAATAGGGGTCACCGGTGGTTATATTTTGCGTGACAAAATAATGAAGGGTAACCAAAAACACGATAATCTCATATCGTAGGGTATGAGAATGATTAGACATTGGTAGTCTTACCTCGACATTGAAGAGAAACTCGTGTTTCCAAAAAACAATACAAACAATCTTATCATTATGGTAACACTTACATTGCAGCTATAAAATAACTCTGCTTGGAAAATTGAGAGCAAATCCTCTGCAAAGGACCTATCATTCCAAGAAAAATGTTATGTTTGCTTGTATCTGTACATAGCCTCTTGGGGCTCAGTGGCATTGGCATCATTTCAAATGCCATCAGTTGCAGAATAATACAACATGAGAAAATCAGTCACTTTTAAAAGGGAAACTTGACACCATAAAATATACCAAAGAACTGGTGTTCTTAACTCGAGGTAGCTAGCCATTCTATTCAAAGTGAGTGGGAATAATAGAACTCAAAAAACAATTTTATGGACCCATTAATATCCGGCCCATGTTTTGTTGATATGGATTAGAGGAACGGTTCAGAGTAGGATTTCCGATGCTATGCCTATCGACATGGTTTTCCCTTGATTCGTGGGGCATTACGGCACCATTTACATAACTAGGGTAAGTTGCAATTGGGACAGCATGAACCAACCGAATGTTGGAACTGCTAATTTGGGTTTGGCCCTGTAGAGATGACCCAGCATTCTCATTAGTTATGTTATCAGCAGAAGTAATGCCAACACTGAGATTGAGGCTTACTGTTTCTCCTTCGTGGGGTACGATCCTCGATGAAAGGGTTGGTGCTGTTGCCATTGCCGTGTCATAGCTACTCGTCTTTGAACTAGGCACGTCATGGTTGTGTTTTCCTTCGTATGTTGTTATAACTGCTTTTGGATCATGGGATGCCCTCTCCACATGTTTACGAACTGGGCATCCAGCACTTGTGCACTTGTAATAACTCCTGCATATGGTGGAAAAAAAAAATGATGAGAACCATCATAAAATATAGTCCTCAGGAGCTAGTCTAACTGTGCAAGGACATGCAATTTTCATGCTGAGTACAATAATTGAGGGTTTCTGATTGCCAGAAAGGGGCAAATATGTAGGTTGACAAATGCAATCTCAATGGAAACCAGAATCAGCGTCCCAATTCATACAGAAAATTATCTAATTCTAATCAAGAGCCACCATTCAATTGATAGAATATCGTGATTGCATAAGAAGCCCATATATAAGATGGCTATCTAATCAAGGCCATGTTGAAGAAATGGGCCAAGTTGTTAAACAAAGAAAATTAAACAAATTTGGGTTCATTTGGCAGTAATTAGCGGACACAGAACTTTTGATAGGATTTAAGAAGAGGATAAAGACATTGTGACATTTGGCGTTTGATACCTGCAGACCTGCGCTTAAATGCTGGTTTGAGTATTATATTCATTCCCTCTTTGTTGGTTATTAGCAAATTAAACTAAAGAAAAGTCATTAGTATATCCAAGAACTGAACATCAGTATCAACATTCTTAAGTCCAACTACTTTGGTTATACTGAGTCCTTTTTTCGGGATTTTGCTCTATCAGGAAAAATATGCTGAAAGTTGAAGTGAACTCGATACCGCCTCACTCAAATTTCAAGGCATAGCCCTTCCCTCTAATTTCCTCAATATGGAGAAGTTGCTAGTTGAAAATCCACTTTATAATGCAAAATAATATTGAGATTATAATGAAGGATTACAGCAACAAATGACAAAAGATGTGAACATGCTATCAAAGCATGTATTAAACAATCAAAACATCTATTGTAATAGTGAAGCTCAAGGAGCAGGTAATCGAAAACCATCAATAAGATGTCACATTCGTATGATGATAAGCAATTACCTTATTCATGCTAAGTGCGGAGATACGATGCTGAATCAATTAGTTTGGCAGCAAAACTTAGTGAATCTAGGGTATTGATCAATGGAGATTTGGCTCTTTTGAATCAAAGAGAATACAAAGCACACTTCATAAACAATAGCAGGGATGTCGAAATTCTTTTATGTGATAGCTGAGAGCACCACAAATTTTCTCACTCCCTCTAGCACCCTTTGACAGTCACATTTTTTTAGCATTCCCTCCATCTCCAACGAGATATTATCTTTTCCACAGTAAATAGACAACTTATTTGGACCACTATCCTCATCTAACAAATAAACCGAACCACAGAAAACATACATCAATTGGCTAGACAAGTGCCCCCTATATTTACAATAATAATACCTTCCTAACATCAATTTTTTTCATTTACTCTGTCAAACGACAACTATCAACTTAGAATTGAGGGAATAGTATATAAAACAGCTATAATTACAAATTATCCACAGCATTTGAAGTTGATTGCATGCCTTTGGGGTGTAGGGATGTGGGCGTGTGCTCAAATCCTAGCATCATTCTCTCTATAATTATATATACGTTAATACTTACACTGGTTACAAATGACAAGCAGGAATTTATTATTGAACGGTGATCATAAATACATAGAATATAGAAAACTGATAAGGCCACAAATCAGAATAACTGTTTCATAAAATCATAAAAGTAAAGATGGAAAATTCATTTGTCTAGTGTCAAGGATTCAAGAGTCAATGGGGAAGTAGAAAGATCTGAGAACGCATGAGCAAGGATTACATTAAAGAGGTAGCAAGAATACATCTTTAGGGATATGACGCTAAACATGTGAGTTCAGTTTGGGTTACAAGCAGAAAAAAAAAAGGATGGCCTATGAAATGAGACTCCCACTTCGTGCGACCTAAAAAAGGTCAAATATATAAACATCTTTATTCCAATATTTTAGAGAAGCTATTTTTATAGTTTGAACCTACAACCACCATATTAAAATAGATCAATTTTACCATGGTGCCAAGACTCACCCTCTGACAAGCAAACATGATAAAATTGAAAATGCAAAAGATGAATGCTTGGGCCAAGCAGGTCCTAGCTGAAAAGATGCTGCCAAGTGAATATGCAATGAGTGAATGGTATAATCACACATTATGACTTCCATTGTCAAGACAAAAGAAACAGAATCATATGATTGTCATTTATTCCTTCATATTGAATGATGAGGACAGGTGATATAGTTCTCTGTAACCACCTGCCTGGACCGCAACGTTGAGACGTACCGTGGATTAGGATTGCCTCTCACCACTTTCTGTCCATACTTGCGCCAGCGGTACCCATCATCAAGAATATCAACGTCACTTAGTGTTTGCACAACAACACGTGGTTCTCGAATTGGCTTAACTATTGAATTGATATCAGTGACACCAATTTCCATCTTCCTGCTTACAGATTTTGACAGCTTATGAGGTTGCCCACAGATAAAGTGTATCAAAGGGAAAATGAAATCACTTTATGGAATCCATTACCTTTTCTTTGCACATGGATCATCATCATCATCGGCAGTGTCATAATAAATCCTGTTTGATTGGGAAACTCCACCTTCTACACTATTGTCTTTTGCTGCACAAGAAGATTGCTCATGGTTGATAGTTGGCTCATTGTTGTTAATTATGTGGCCAGAAATGCTTGTCATCTTGTCTTCAATTGAAATAGCAGGGGAAAACAAATATAGTCAGTTTCAGAACTCTAAGAAACGAGACTATATATACCTTATTACAAATAATCACAGTTTTGCAGTTACCTTCTTGACAAGCGAGAGATGAAACCTTTTCAGACTTTTCTTCTTGTATGGATATCATAGAACCAGAAGATATTCGGCGACTAGGTTGAGGTTTTGGATGATCATGCGTGCCCTTGTAGATGATCTCTGTTATTTGACCATCAGGTGAGCGCTCAAATAATTTTTTCACTTCACAATGAGGATGTGTACACTTGTAATAGCTGCGAGGAAATTCACTTCCTTTAACAAGTTTTTGTCCATATTTTCGCCAATTATATCCATCTTCAGAAGTCCGCTCAGTTATGATTGGAGGTTCTATTCCTTTATGATCAGATTGCAGTGGATGGACCTCAGTATTAGGTTGACCTTTCTGAGTAGATTTATTAGAATCAGCTTCAACTGGTATGCTACTGTTAAGGGTAACAATTTGCACAGCTGAAGGTAGAGTCATTTCACTTGAGGAAGCAGCCACTTCACTTGAAACTGCAGCAGATGAAGTGAGTCTATGAGACTGGCAATCTATTTCGGCTTGAATAATTTGCTCACTTTTCTCAGGGAACATCCCTGCAGAAGCCTTGATTACAACAGAAATATTAAGGTACATCATTAAACATGCATGTGCATATGGATATTGAAAATGAAAGGTGACTCATGCTTAATGAAAAAGCACACTTCAGTACCCATCAATTAAAATGATTGAATCTTATCTTCTCAAACTCTATGACGTCACATAATTCGTGAAAGTGATAGGAACCAGAATTAAGAAATTCACTAAGTTTTTCCCATTCCAATTGGCAACGATATCATTCAAACTTGATGCACGTAACAATACAACCTTATAATTTCAGCAAACAACAGTTAATTTGGACATTACCGCAGATCCTGCCACAGGTAAGCCTGAGCCAGAATTTGACCCCAGATGAGGTTTGAACTCAAAGCAGTTTGAGTGATGTCCATCCAAATCACTAGAGCTATTTATAACTGATGGAAGCATCGTGGACCCAGAAAACTGAGGCATGCAAAAGGTGCCAGTAGTCGGGGAAGGCTCAGCCTGGAATACATAAAATAAGCTCATCAGCACTGTCATGAGAAGCTTTTATTATTATCCTCATGACTAATACATGCAGTGATAACAAATTAAAAACCAAAACTGCGGTAGCCTTTGGTTACAAACCATCAGGGCTTCACACAGCAAGAGAGGAAAATGAAAATAAAAAGAAGAAAAGATTGAAAAAGCATGTTACGTATTCTAACTAACCAGAAATAGCACAGCTATACATATGCAAATTCTAGTGGACTACACACTTATAAAGAACAAATATGAGCAACAGACAAATAATTTCAAGGATAAGAGAATCAAGCCAGAGGGAAAAAAAAATACTCTCACCTCAATGGTTTGCTATGAAAAATGAAAATGTTATGGAAGTTTATTCTCGATCACCCAATCCCACATATGAAGCTAGATAAATGAAAAGGCAAGCAACAAAACAAAAGAAACAATTCATTTCATTCTGAAGACACAACTGTGATTATAGAACAAATGAAAAGTCCAACACCTGTAAAGTTACATGAGCATATTCTGAAAACTCACACACAAACACACACAAAGCCTTTCGAATACTCTACAATTGCACAACACAAGGAACAAGTTGAAAAAAAAAAAGGAATTATATTACACAAGAAGCATCAGAATCTAATGGTCCCGACAATCTGCATCTTGCATACAAGCACTTGAATAAACAAGTAAATACGCTCATATACGCAGCACATGGCAGGAACCACAGTACATATCGACAACACAAATTCATTATTATTAAGCTTATTTTACGTCAAAGAATCAATACAGCACATCCATTTCCAACAAATTCTCCACCAGAAGTAGTGTGCCATTGAAGTGGAGTGAAACCCAACCATGGAAGTGGAGTGAAACCCAATTTGGTTACCCAGACAATATTGAAAATCATTCTAAAATATGAACAAAAGGAAAAAGAGCGTTGAACATATAACATATATCATCACAAATTCCACGGTTCTTAAGGCAGCAACGACCAATACTAGTACATATCACCATAATTTCGAATTTGACAGCGAAGATCCACAAAACGACGCCGTCAGTTCACTCCAGGCAAGAAAAACGGAGCAGCGACGAAAATATTTGAAATAGAAATTCAAATTCTGCACAACTTCCCTACTCAGAACCCTAGGTACCACTTCGTAACAAGAAAGCTACAATTAAACAATGCCGTCTATCAATTTTACTAAGAAAACGAACGAAACGCGAAAAAAATAGTGGAAATAGAAATCCAGCACAATTTCGCAACACAGAAATCTAGCTAAAGAAAATACCAACGAAGATCCGTATTGTTCTTTCATCATCGCAGCACCCAAAGATACTACTCCAAAACGGTCAACATGCTCAAAATTCAACGACCAAACAGAAGAGAGGCAAGCTTAGAACTAGAGAGGAGACAGCAAGTGACCTTCATGTTAGGTAGAAGAACCGGGGACTCGAGAAACGAGGACGGACTGAGGCCAGGAGGTATGGTAACGCAAGGGGAGCGGGAGATCGGAAGCTTCGCCGGCGACATGAGCTTGTACTTGGCGCCATTTGATCTGACGGCGGATGCCGCATCGCCGGCGCGGTTGTTCAGATCAGATCCGTTCATCAGGCAGTTGGCGTTCGGACTTGGGAGCTCGGAGGAGTAGGAACCAAGGACATTGACCGATACGAAGAGCGAAGGAGGAAGGTAACGGTGATGAGAGACGAAGGCCAGAACGGAAATTTCGCCTTGGTCTCACCGGATTTGTGTGTGTCTGTAGGCTTGTCAGATGGTGAAAGAAGGTAAGAGGGTCACGGTTGAGCACTCACTGAAGACGCAGTTGACTTGTTAGATGGATCTGAATCGCCATTGGACCGTCATTTATCTTTTTCTTTTGCCCCTTTACCGTTAACTGTTACGGTAAATTTAGGGCCGTTAGGAAAATTACTAATTATTTTAATTTATTTTTTAAAAAAATTTAGTACAAATAAAAAAAAAAAACTGCAGAGCTAATATAAATTTCAACTTTTGTTCTTTTAATTTTTTATATTACATGTATTATCATATAATTTTTAATAATAAGCTTCATTTTTAACTTTTATATTCTTCTAAACGTATACATTATCATAAATTCAAAACTGTCCTAAATTTTTACATAAAATAAAATCAATATAAAATAAAAAACTAATATTATTTTCATATACTTTCTAATTTATTCTCTCTCATTGAAATCATTCCTAGATTTATTTACCAAAACATATTGATATTACCTCTCATCAGACTTATACTTTGATCTTACTGATAAATTTACCAATTTTTACATGGATCTATTGATAAAATATTTCTCTTCCTAATGGCTTCACATATTTGGCTGCAGCTTTTGCAACTACAATTCAAAAAGTTGGCAATAGATAATAACCTAATTTTTTAAAGTAACCTAAAATAATATAACGTTTTATCCTTTTTTTTTAATGTGAATCTATTAATATAAATTTTCTTAATACCGATTGTTGCATCCTGGGCTTCCGGCCGCCAAGTGATCAATGTTCGAGCGAAATCACGCGTTCCAATACAGGCAAAAAAGTGCAACAAAAAATAGAATGCGAAAGAAAAAGGAGGACGAGGACTCTGAATGCGAGGTCTTTTATGTGTAAAGCCCCTTTTTGACTAAAACGGAAAAAAATTACGATGACAGACGAGCGTCCGTGAGATTTCACTATTACAGAAGAAAAGTACAACTGAGCTCTTGGTGGTGCGATTTGTCACCACCGAGAATTACAAGTGTGAGGAACTTTTTCTTTCTGTCTTCTTTTCTCCTTTTCTCTTTGAAAATTGCTCTCAATATGAGCTCAAAAAATAATTTTGTAGAATCCTCTCTCTGTTGCTTGAAGAGAGGTATTTATAGGAAAAAATTATACCGTTGGAAAAGGACACGTGGCACTGACGTGTCAAGGATGCCTGCCACCTGCCCTGCTGGTGCGACGTGTCAGGGACACCTGTCACCAGCTCTGTGAATGCGGCGCCTGCTCTGCGGATATGGTGTGTCAGGGACGCCAGCTTTGCGAATCCAGCGTGTCAGAAACCGTTGAATTTTTCATGATGGCGCGTG
>JAOVVI020012361.1:0-12277 GCA_028571085.2 Nepenthes alata | reverse complement strand
ATCACAAAGAAAATCATACCAAAAAAATGATGACGAAGAAAGTGCACTAAATAACATCACGTTTTGTTTCAGTAATGAAATGAGATAGTATTATAATAATTATTTTTAAGAAATAAAATAAAAAAAATTAAGATTAAATATTATTTTTACTTTGTCAATCTTATCTCTTCTGATATCTATAAACATTTAGATATAATTTATAAATATCGTCTAATCTGGTTTGTCATCAATTATAATCAACTACGTTTATGACGAAAGAAACAAGTTTGTCTGATTAGCTAACTTCATGGTGAACAAAACAAGTTTATAATTTAATTCTCGTGGTCATAAACACACTATATGATTTATGGTAGGAGAATACACATGGGAAACGCATATTATTGGAGATTGGCTCTTTGCCTGTTCCGTATTTAGAGGCCTCTTCCATTTTTTTTCGGCTTTTCTTAATCGATTGTTAGAATTTTTTAAACAGATTGTCATGTATAATTCTCTCTTGAAAAAATAGATGGTTATTATTTGTAGGTAGATTCAAATTAATCTCATCAGTTCATTCTAATATTAATTTTTATTAAGTATCCTTATTTACTCTTTCCAACACTATCTTGAACATAATTGATTGTTTCTTCATCATTTTCTCTGGCATAGAATGAGTGAAGGAAAGCTCTTCTCCAAGGTTTCTTGGGAGGATATCGACAAATCTAAGACCGAGGGAGGATTGGGTTTGAGGGATATTTATACCTAAAATAAGGTATTTTCGGCTCCTCATCTTTGGAGGATTATTAGAGCAAATTTTAACTCAAATTGGGTGCATTGGGTTCAGACATACCGTATCGATAGCACACATATATAAGCTATCAAAATTTCATAGTTCATCCCATACACACATACCGTAGTAGGATTGTTTTGGCTTGATTTCTGGTATCCTACGAGGCCGCTTGCTTCCATATTTTCTAATTGCATCATCTTAGGTGTTAGGGTTGCGTGAGCTCTAAGGTTGAGAATATTATGTAAGAACTATTTAATAAGATTTTAACTTTAATTTTTAAAATTTTTATCATCACATTGTTTACTAAATCATAATAAAAAATATAAATTGACATAATAAAAATAAAAAAAATATTAATTTGTGAAAATAACATGTATAATCAACCCAACGATTTGTTCTTGTGTCAAAGGATCAAAATGACTTTTCACGGTTTTCTTTCTTTTATCAAATTGTGTTTTGATGTGATATAATATAAATGACAATATATTATCTTTTATAAAGAAAGAGTAGCATTTTTAAATTATTAAAATATCTTTTCTCTTATCAAAAAATGTGTCATAAATAGATATTTTTTAAAAAAATATATTATTTATCTATTTAATTAATAGATAATTAATAAGTTTAAATCAATACATAGGATGTTAAATTTTATCAATCCAATAAATAGTCAAATTATGTGTCATGACACATTAGATATTTTTAAATTCTTTTATTTGGTTTATATGAATATGATATATTTATTAAAATGGATAAGGTAAACTTTAACTACACAATCTTTTAATTATTTTATTAATTTAAATAATATAATATGATAATTAAATAATTAACAAATATAAATTATGACGTTTCATATTATTATTTAACATAATTTTTTTATATATCACAAGACTTGTAAATCATATCAACAGAGACTTTGATACGAAACATTTATCATGTCCAACTATAAAGATTTTATTAGAAATAATTTCTGTCATCACGAATTTATTACTTTAAGTTTAAATAATATGAAAAATAAAAAAATATATCAAAAACACAATCATTGAGATTTCTAGTATCAAAAGTAGCAACATAATATCCTCCATAGGTACATTATTGCAATAATAAAAACTTTACTATAATGGCTCCACTAGTCAAAAAAATAATTAGAGATATCTTTTTAATCATTATGTTATCCAGTAAAATAGAATTCAAATAACCATCTGTTAGAGACATTTGTCTTATTGACATATTTCGTTATCGTATATATTATAGTATCGATGTCGGGTTGTGGGTTGTCGGTTTAGAGTCTGTTCTGTCAGCCCTCCAGTCGCTCGAGCCCATCCAAAGCCTTCCTGCTCGCCATGAGCTCGATTCCCGCTCGAGCCAAAAAAATTGAATGGTGTTCGCTCGCCACTCGCTCGAGCGAAAAAAACAGTGTGGTGGCCGCTCGCCACTCGCTCGAGCGAATGGAGGGTTTTGCTGGAAATCCTTCGTCCGCTCGCCGCGCGCTCGAGCTATGCTCGAGCGGCGGTCCAGCGGGTAAAATTTTTGAACGCATTTTTACCTCATCTATAAATACATACCTTATATTTTTATAACCCTAAGCACGCCAGAGCCTCTTTTGAGAGTGTTGGAGCCGTTCTACTTGAGAGAAGAGCCTTCTTATTCCTTTTCATCTTGCTCCATGTGAGAAAATCGAACCTACTACGCGCTACGTCGTTGTGCCTCATGTCCTAACGATTTCTCTCTTCGTTTCTCTTTTTTCTTTTAAACTTTTTCATCCTTCTACCTTCGTTGGAGACGTAGGTGCATTGAAGAAGGAGACTCGATCGTGGTTGGCAATTCAAGTGGCACGAGAGGGAAGATTGACGTGGTGACCGGAAGGTGTCCGGTTCTATTACCGCAGACAAATCCAATGAGTTCCTTGGTAGGGATCACGTGACGGGAGTAAGTCGCCTAGGTTAGCGCGTCGTTACCATCCGGTCTGTAAGTTGATTTTCATAGTGCATTGCTTCCCTGGCCGTTGAAACCCGGAGTATTTTTTCTCGATTACCGTGGGTATCAAGTTTTCACATCGTCACAAAAAATCGTGTCTTTATCATTAGTGTTCATCGTTGTTTATATTGTGCATGCTCGTTATCTCGTTAGTATCTAGTTCTAAATATCCTTTACGTGTATCAGATATTTATTAATTTTTTACTTTCTCTATAATTTTTACGGGGCCGAAACTTGATTGTTTACGTAAGCACCAAAAAGTGCTTTTTCACCATCTCTAAACGACGAGATTTCTTGTAAATGTGCGTATATTCCTGATGCATCATGGATCTAAATTTTGAGTAGATTTGGGTCAAATCATTCGTTTGAGTCTAACTCCGTTCATTGAGTCCGGATACTGCACACCATAACTATAAATAAAAAGTCAGATGACGAAGGAAGGTTATTCCACTGAAAACACTCCAACGCTCAAATTAGTAAACGACATTCGAAATAAAAAGGTCGATATAATGAGGTGTAATATAAATGTTGAGAGAGTTCGTTTCGTGGGGGTGCTCTCGTAGGCTGAAAGGCTTGGATTGCTCGTGAGGAGCAAAATCCCTAAGAATTGTATTCGCTAGGAACGTAGTAGCAGAGAGAAAATGTGAGAGAGCGCTAGAATGTTAAAAGCGTAAGATTTTTTTGCAAGAGAAGGCATTTTGTAGGTAGGTAAGAACGTGCCATGAAGAGTAAACTCCATGGCCTTTTATAGTTGCTGCATTAGGCTGCATTCTTTGTGAAAAAAGGTTTGATACCCGTGCTCTACCAAGGCCGCTGTCTTTTCTGGCATGTTATCTTTATGGCTGTAACGGTTGTTGGATTGATTGCTTTCCTTTTGTGTTCTGTAACCGTTAGGGTTTCCAACAAATAGGGAAAGAATTCTAGACTGAAATTCAATGTCGAACTCTCCCAACTCGATAGCCCATTTAACCAACCATCCAAAATATCAGATTTCTAGAGAATACTCTTCAATAGCTGGTCGGCCAGAACGACCATGCGATGATCCTGGAAATTTTTGGGCAAAGAAGACAAGTGCCAAAACTAACTTCTCTACGCGTGGGTAACACGTTTCTGCGCCAGTCAACGTCTTGTTCATATAGTCGACCAGCTGCTGAGAGCCAGAGTCCTAACGTACGAGAACAGAATTAAGAGCCACTTCTGACACTGTCAGGTAAAGATACATCTCTTCTCCGTCCTTGGGTGACGTTAGCAATGGTGGACTAGCCAAGTAATGCTTTAATTCGTCGAAGGTTTCCTGACATCCCATAGTCTACTAGAATCCGTTCGTTTTTGTCCCCCTCATAACCTTAAAGAAATGTTGGTACTCGTCCCCTGACTTTACTAAGAAGTAGGATAAGGCTGCCAGTCATTTGGTTAGCATCTGGATATCTTTAACACTCCGTGGTGGAGTTATATCCGTGAGGGTCTTAATCTTCTCTGGGCTTACCTCGACCCCTCATTGAGAGACAATGGAATCCAAGAACTTCCCCAAGAATACTTTGAAGACATACTTCGAAGGGTTTGACTTTATTTGATACACGCGGAGTACCTCGAAGGACTCTACCAGATCGCGAATATGGTCATTAGTGGTCTTACTCTTAACCAGCATATCGTCGACGTATACCTCCATATTGCGGCCGATCCGCTTTTCAAACATCTTATTCACGAGCCTCTAATAAGTGGCACATGTATTATTTAGACCAAAAGATATGACATTGTAATAGTAGATGCCTTGGTCTGTCATGAACGAGGTATACTTTTTATCCTTTGGGCTCATCTGAATTTGGTTATAGCCTGAATACACACCCATGAAATTCAGTAGCTCGTATCCAGATGTTGAGCCCACCAATAGGTCAATCCGGGGTAAAGGGAAGTTGCCTTTTGGGTAGGCTTTGTTAACGTCGGTAAAGTCGACACATATTTGCCATTTTCATTGATTTTCTTTACCAAGATAACATTGGAGAGCCAATTTGAGTACTGGACCTCTCTGATGAAACCGCCGTACAATAACCTCATTACCACTTCCCGAATGGCGATGAGTTTCTCCACAGAGTGGTTTCTCCACTTCTATCGGCTGGGCTTGCGGTCAAGATTGAGGCCTAATTTATGGACCATTATTTCGGCCAGAATCCCAGACATGTCAGTAGGAGTCCACACGAAAAATACTATCAGCTCGTCACGTAGTGTGCCAGTGAATGAGCCCCTAATCTGTACGCACCTCTCTGGGTCCTCCAGGTTTAATTGGATTTGATCGATTGCCTTACCAGACTGTGCTTATTACAATGTTGCTTCATCTTGATGGTCAAGCTTTTCTGCTGCCTTTGTCCTGCCACTTGGAATAATTTGGGACATGTAACATGTCCTGCCAGTGAATTGACCACCCAAAACTTCACCAATATCGCATGCTATTAAAAATTTCATCTTGATATGCGATATTAAAGTGACAGCTCTGAACGTTGTTAGGCACGGGTGGCCTAGTATAGCGTTGCACACGGAAGACAGGTCAACGACCAAGAAAGTGAGTGTAGGACTCACTTTTCTTGAGCACGTGCCTAGGGTAACCTCCAACTGGATCGTTCCTTAGACGGCTACCGGCTCGTTGTCAAGGCCATAGAGCGGGCCTTCGATGGATTTTAATTGACTCTTTTTTAAACCAAACTTAAAAATGGTATCAAGATAAAGAAAATCTCAAAAAAAATTTATTATCGATAAATATTTGTTTCAATTGGTAGTCAACGCTATCATCCAAAATAAGTGCGGATACAATAATGAGATTTGCATGAGGGGAGATTACATATTCAATATCATTATCACTAAAGCTAATGACGTTGTCCCCTGTGTGCTGCTTCTTTCACCCAGTCTGCTACTCCTTGTGATCCGTTGGGATCTTGGCATGCCGGGTTGTAATCATATTGGCCACTCCAATCGCGACCCGATTTCGTGGTTGGGAAGGCTCTGGTCCTTTCTCACTTGAGGTGCTAGAACCCTATTCAGGGTTCCTAACAAACCCAGTAAGATGACCCCTCTAGATGAGCTCCTCGATCTCCCACTGAAGAGTCTTCCAGTCCTCCGTAGAGTGTCCGAGAGATAAATAAAAATTACAGTACTTAGTTGGATTTCCTCCCTTTGCTTTCTTAAGTGATTTGGGCCACTTAAGGAACTTCTTCCCGCGGATTTGCATGAGGAGGTTGGAGCGCGTGTTGGTCAGGGGTGTTAGGTTGATCAGCCCGTAATCCCTTTGCTCTGGTGCTCCGGTCCCGTGCTGCCTGTGTGAGTTATCGCCTCCATTGTGCTTCCTCTTTCCTTCGGTCCTTTTGGAACGCTTAACCTTGTTTGCCTCTTCAGCCGCTACGTAGACCCTGGTGACAGGTTCTGCTTCCCAAAAGGTCTACAAATTTTTGTGTGCCAAATGCCTGAAAAAGTCCCCATGCGTTAAGGCAATGATGAAACTGCCAAGCTTTTTCTCTTCTGTGAGCCTAAGGATATTTCTGGCCGCTGCCACAAAGTAATCCAGAAACTTTCTCAAAAATTTCTCCCTACTTCTGCTTGATGTGGGAGAGGTGCCATGACTACTTCTCTTTCCGACGGCTGGAAGTGTATAGCATCAAGAAGAGATATGTGAGCTCTCGAAAGCTCTAGATCAAATCTTACGGGAGACGATGGAACTAGATGCGGGTGTCTCCCTTCAAATTAGGAGGGAAGCAACGGCATATTGCTGCGTCCTACAACCCCTAGAGACTTAGATAGGTGCCGAAGTGATTTAGGTGATCCATAGGATCAGCACTCCCATCGTAAGAGTCAAGGGTTAGCATCTTGAACTTTGTTGGTAAAGAGTGATTCAAGATCTATGCTGTGAAGGGTGATCTGTCTAGATCTATAGTGTGTTCGCTATCCTTGAACACACGGTTCAAAATTTTCTCCACCCTCGAATTTGTGCAGGCGGTGTTACCAATTCTTTTGGAGTTAAGGTAGGTTGTCAACTGTGTTCTTTTTTCGGCATAGCAAATAGTCGACCGGCTACTGCCACCAGTGGATCTAACGATCCTGAAGACTCCCTCTTGAGCCTGATGCTTGGTTTCCGTCCAAAAGTATCGAGAATTTCTCGGCTCCAGACTCTCCTCCAGAGTCCTGCTGCCCAAACGTCCTTTAAGCCTTGGACAACTCTGGGCGTGTGAGGCCTCCAGAGTTTGAGTGTTGCCCGACCTCCTGGTCTTCTTGGATGCCTTCTTCTTCTGGCCTTCTCTCCTGGAGGTCAGAGTAGGGACTGTCGTGGGCAGAGCCCCCTACTTTATACTTTTCAAGCGGGCTCAGAGAATGTAAAGCGTTTGATTCATATTACTCATTTATTCCGTCACGTTCTGAAAAAATTGAGCGGGTACTCTGTTAACCAGATTACCAGCAGATTAATCCTGGTCAGGTGTGGCTGTGCCTCTAGCAGGACCGCTCACTTGCGCTTTTGTGTTCACCATTCTAATTGATGAAACTGATTGTGGAATTGAATAGAAAAGTTGTTGTGAAAAGTGGTAGGCTTTTCATAACTTTTCCATAGACGGTGCCAATGATGCATCATAGATACAAGTTTTGAACAAATTCGGATCAAGTCGTTCGTCTGAATTCGGCGTCATCCACTGAGTCTGGATCCTATATGCCATAATTATGAACAAAAGGTCAGGTGACGGCGGAGGTTATCCCATCAAAAATACTCCGATGCACAAGTCAATAAATGGCATTCGAAGTAAGAAGGTGGATGTAGTGAGGTACCATGTGAATGCTGAGAGGGTTTGTTTTTTGGCAATGCTCTCATAGGTTGAAAGACTTAGGTTGCTCATGAGGAACAAAATCTCTAAGCATTGTATTCGCTGGGAATGTAGTAGCAGAAAGAGAGAGAGGCTTTAGAATGCTGAAAGCGTGAGAGTTTTTGTAAGAGAAGGCTTTTTGTAGGCAAGTGAGAATGTGCCATGAGGTGTAAACTCCAATACCTTTTATAGTCACTGCGCTAAATTGTCTTCCTTGTACAAAAAGGCTTAATACCCGCGCTCTATTAGGGGTGCTACCTTTTCTGGCGCGTTGCTTTTATAACTGTAACGGTCATTGGATTGATTACTTTCCTTCTGTGTTCTGTAACCATTAGGATTTTCGACAAATGGGGAAAGATTTCAGGCGCCTTCCTTTAGAGATACACATTTATTTTGGGAGGAACCGTTATAATGAATATTACCTTTTATGGAGAGCACGAAATCATGGGAGAAGACCGTTGCTACATGAGGATGAACGCGTGGGCCAATCTGAGCTTGGGACACATGAGGCCTGGTTTTCAACCGGTCAACCGGTCATACTTTTAGTCAATAAAAATGCTGACCATCTTACATGCTTTCGGTCAACGGAAGTGTTGATTGTTTTGGGTCCAAGTAGGCAACAGTTGGTGTTAACTGTTCAGGTGCAAATGGACTGTTGTAGATTTTGGTTGTTCATTCTTCTTAGACCAGTCTATTATTGGTGTACCCATCAATTCCTATATTCTTTACAAGTCTACATATATATTAAACTTTCATTAGCCAAAAATAAATAAAATTCATTTGCTTACATTTTTTATTTATTCAGTGGGTATTACATAAGTTTAAATTTATCCATTGGGTTGACCTAACACTACCTAAATTGCAGTCAATCTAAATTCACTATTGCACCTTTCAATATATCATTTCTAAGATGATCTTATTAATCCGTGTAATCAATTATGGAATATTTTTATTCCCATCATATAAATGTCTCTTCCATATCTTTTAAGTTAAAGTTCTTAAGAAAGAAAGCTTCTAGTCTAATACATAAGCCAAAATTAGCACTAATATGTAATATATTTTCAATATATAGAATTAAAATATAAATTATTTCTTACTAACCTTCAAATTTATACACCAAATAATAATATTTAAATTAAAATTATCGGTTATAATGATATCATCAAAATGAAATATTAGCATGGATACTCGTTTATGTCTATATATTAAGTTTTTTAATTTGAAAAACAATACTTTCATTAGACTAATCAACATAGAACTCGCATCCAAATTGCCATTAAGTAGGAAAGTTTTTACATTTATTGGTACAACTCAAATATACAATGTTTAACTAATAATATAAAGATTCATACAGAATCCTCAAAATCTGAATAGAAGGTATTTATACAATAATCAATGTTTCTTTATTGAGTAAAATTTTCAACCGTAAATCTCACTTTATACAGTTTTATATTACCTCAAAAAATATGTTTGATTTTAAATATCCTCAAAAATATGTTCCGCCAATATATCATTACATAGATGTTCCATTGAAATTATTTTACAAAAAAATCATAAGAAATATAAACAATGTATCTGAATCCATAACATTTTATGAGAAAAAATCAAGAAATCAATCTTAAAATTTTACCAAAGTAGATATCACAAACATGGGAGGAAAAAATCATCATAAAGATCCTAAAAATTTTACTAGACAACAACCACATGCGCATGCTCAAGTGCGGGCCAACAAGTCCTAAAACCATAGTAGAAAGCCAATATGCCGAACGGCCTAGGCGATAGGCGAGAGGCCAAATATGTGCCTTGGACATAAGATTTTAATCTTGAAATAAAATAAATGCCCCCTAATGAAACCACTGGACAGTATTCCAATCGATTATAACAATGCCACCAACCAAGTGTTGGAATTTGGACGATCGGTCGGATAAAATGACAAACAGTGAAGGAAAAGAGAAAGAAGAAGCATACACCGTTTTATGTGAAAACTCTTATGAACCAAGGAAAAACTACGGGAGTAGAGTCGACAGTAAATTAACTATGTGAAATAGGTTACAAACCTCCAAGATGCAGTATTCGCTACACACCCGAGAATAACAAAGAAAAACCTCACCGAAGTAAACGGAAACACTTCACTCTTTTACTCTATGTTTTTTTTTCTTATCATTCTCACTAGTGGTGCACTCCTCCCTTGTTCCTTCACTCTTGGATTTTTCCTCCTTGCACTTTTCCGTGCGTGGATGCTTTCTTTCACTCTCAGCTCTCTTTGCTCACAGCCCACCTCAGCTCCTACAGGCCCAGTATGCGTATATATGGTGGTCTGTCCAGAGGCCTTCAACCAATATGCAGGTTGAGTGTGGTTAAATGCCTGTCACCTGATCTGCAATCTGCCAGTAATTTTATCCACCAAATCTACAACCTGCCGCCAGCACAGACGCCGCATGCGCAACAGGTCTGCCACCTGCTCTACTGTCCAGCAACTTGTTGCCAGCTGTCCACGACGTCCTCAGTCGTTGCTTCAGTCAAGTCCCTTGGCCGTCTGTGCCCATTGGCTATCGCAAGAGTCTTTCGACGTTCCTTGGTTGATTCCATACTAGTAATACCAATTGGTAAGTTCTTCCTTCCCATCGGGTCAACATGTTGACCGACAACCCTAAGGCGCTCCAATATTTTCTACTCTGAAAATACTATCACCAAATCTTCTCCTGATTTCCTTTACAGCATTAACCGGTCAACCTTTCGTTGATCAGATCTGGTCAAGCTTCTGTTGACCGTTCTGCACAGCCATCCGGTCAACCTTTCAGTTGACCGTTCTCTACTGCGATCCGGAGAACTTGACCGTTCTCCATTGCCTTCCGATCAACCTTCCTGTTAACCGTCTTCTGCTACCATCCGGTCAACCTCCCCGTTGACCGTCTCCTTGCAACACGTTCGCCATCAAGCAGTACTCACGTAGCCCTCAAACGGTCAACCTCCTGTTTACCAGATTTAGCTGGCCGTCTGCCGGTCAAACTCCATTGGTCGTCTATGCCTTCCAACCAGTCAAAGTATGTTGACCGGTTAAGGCATCTCGATGACAAATAAGTTTGCTGAATCACCCACATTAGAGTGACCTATGCCAACACCAAGTTGACAAAAATACGAATCCTTACAGCTATTTACTGAACTAAAATTTTATTTAAATAAAATAAACACTGCAATTTGTATCGAGGGTTAAACTTTGGCCAAGTGGTGAACACTCAAACCCCTTATTGTTCAATTCCTATATGCCGCATCCACTTATATAATATTCTCAATTTACAAGAGTAAAAACTATAAATACAATAAAAATTCCTTTTAGAGTAGCATTTATCAATCCACGTGCGGTTAATAGCCTATCTCCTCACAATTGGGGACTCTATATACTCTAAAAGAATGGCGATTTTAACTTCTCAGTTGTTTAATATTAATCAAATAATTATAACTTTTTTTTAAAGTTAGTTTTTTTATAAAAAATATATATCTTAACCATTTAATATTGATTGAACTGTGGTAATTGTAATGAGTTAAATTAACCTCTAAGATTAAAGGGGTTGATACCCCAAATTCGTATCTCCTTATTCTTTGATTTTTCTTTAGATATACATTTAATTATAATAAATGTCACTTTAATGCAAAATCCAACGATTAGCATGAACAGATATGCTTAGTAACTTGCAGGTGTTGCTCTGGATCCCCCCTCCCGCTCGAGCATTTTCTAATTATCCTTCATTTATAAACGGCAAATGAAACTGCAAAACGGCATTCGGTATCACTTATTCGATTCCCTACTATACAACGTCGTGTTATATCCTGATTTTTCTTTATATATACATATCAAAATTATGGCGACCCATGCCTAAATACTCAAACACGTGTCTCGATCCGCACATGCGGACAAAAATTTAAAACCAAATAATATAAATTTTATATTTTAACTATTTCAGTCACTTGAATTCCTACATCATGATAAATCCAACAAAATAAAAATACATAAATCTTAATAAGAGTTTTAATCTCATCATCCGGCTACCAGGACTATCTTCTCATGCATTTTTCTCCAAGCTAAATGCTGTCAACTCAATCTGGAGCCAAAAAAATACAATGGTGAGGAAAAGTCCAGCAAGTGATATAATAAAAAACGCTAACAATAATAATAATTTCGGATACCATCTACCAAGGTCTCAACATAATCTGACAACCATTATATCCGAGACAGATTGCAACACGTTGTAAATACAACTATAGGTAAATGGATCCCACAAGACCTGAACATCCAAAAATAACAAGAGCGTTAATAAACAATGGTAATCCCTTAGAATCCGACATCAACGATGATTGGGGATTTCCCAGGTCCATATATCAGCGAGAACGACCAGCATACTCACGATAACAATACAACATGGATTCCACTGAATCCGAGTAACTCAGAATACATACAAGGATACTACCAACAACACTAATGATGTACTAACAATCAAAGAGTATCTCAAGGAATCACCCGGATCTTATTCCGCTACTGTGAAACAAATGCTGCGTATATCCCCCGATAGCTGGGTACTTGCACAGGCTACCTGATGCTCACAAGTTTGACCTCCGACCAAATCCATGATCCACAGAGACTCTGCCTCACAAAGTACAGATGTCTCCCGAGAATGCCCATCATCTGACTCAACCAGGACAAATG
>JAOVVI020012360.1:0-12277 GCA_028571085.2 Nepenthes alata | reverse complement strand
AAATGGAGATGAGTTCATTTTTCTCTATTATTCTCATAAAGAGAATACATTAAAAAGTATCATTTTTTTTTAAATAATAACTAATTATTATTATTAAACTAATTAAATTATAACTATTTATTTAAAAATAAATAACATAATTTTTTTTAAAAAAGGTATCCATCTCTTTAAGAAACGGAGCCCCATTTGATCCATAGAGCTCGGGGAAGTTGAAAGCATACCACTAGAGATGATGGAATTATATATTCTTGCTTCTCTCGTGTTCTCCACGTGAATTCCATCGGTGTTGGGACTTTGGGCCGGTGATTTTATGGTGAGAGAATTGACGTGAACATCTTGGCAATAATCAAATCGGAGATGGAATTGGGGGCTGTTCGTTACTTCAATTCCTTGCACTGTTAAATTGAAGTTGCTAAAGAACCTTATGGCCTGCACGCACCCAGTACGTAGTAATAAAATATTATATAAAAAATTATAACTTTCACGTCACACAAAAATTCAATAAGAGTATGAAAAAAGGATGTCGGAAGGAAGCAAATAAATTAATAAATAAACAAAATCATTGAGTTGTTTACTTACAACCGGGCTGTCACAAGGACCAGGCAGAATAGTACCATTGATTCCCTGTTTCATTAGAATCATTTCATTAAGAATAAAAGGAAGGCGAGGACCATGACAACTGCAGAAGAAGAAGACGAATTGAAAAGCTCACTCTATGAGGTTTACAAGGAAGGTTCCACCATTTTTCTCCTTTTCCATCGACAACACCGCGACCTTGAACTGTCATTCCGTTGATTTTGTAAAAGATTATCCACTGCTTTCTACTGCTGTTTTTCGGCCACAAATCAGGGCCATCGGGCGCCAGAACTGTTCCATCAATCTTCCCATTGACACAACAAAATGATAACAGATGTTCAGCCCAATTCATTATTCATATATGCTTTCATGAATAAATTTAGAAGGCCGCATTGCATTGATTATTACCTGAAGAACAAGGTTTTGTTTACAAGGTCCCGTAAAAATGGCAGGCTGAAGTACGAAGGAATAGCCATTAGGAACAAGAAGCTTCGCATAATCAACTTGGCAAGCAGCGTCCCAGGCTGACTTGAACGCGATGGTGTCATCTGCCATGCCGTCTCCAATAGCACCAAATGCTCGAACATCAAACAATGCCTTGGATTCAGGTTGAGGCGCATCATAGCTTGGGCTAACGGCGTCAGGAGCCGGAGCAGGAGCTGGGGCCGGAGGCAATGAAATCCGTGAATATGGATGCAAATGTTTAGGGTGAACAACGCGATGCAATCTGCCATGAAGTGGCATGAAAAGAAAGAAGGAGCAAACCAAGAAAACGTGCCAAGAGAAAACCATGGAGATGACTTTAGATTGGATTAAACTCAAATGGGCAAGACGGGTGATCAAATTAAAAGATAAGTCGGTTATTTATAGAACGAAAAGCAAAACCCTTTGTGCTATCCTATCTGAGTGATTGAACACCATGCTCTGGACTTTCAAAGAATCACTACTCTAGAGATTGACAGCCATTGACAGCATTATCCACTAGGGTAAATAGGGGGTAGAAACTTAGACTATCCCACGTTTATGGTAGTGGAAAGAAGCTGAAACTTGAGCTCTTTTATAGGTGACCACTTAGGGTACAAGGCCACAGCTTAGTTGTTCTTTTGTGTGTGTGTGTGAGTGTATTAGAGAAGGGCAGATGAATCAGTTGGAGGACGGTGTGGACTTTGCTAGAGTTTGGAGTGCCTTGTAAAGTAAGAATTCATAGTGGAGATAGCTTCTTCCTTTGAGGGTCGGTTTCCAGTTCGAAGGTTTGAGCCACAAAAATCATGAAAATGATGAGCATGAAACCGACCAAAACTGAAAGGATGGGTTTCATATAATAGTGGGAGATTTGAGTTTTGAGTGGAGAAAGGCGGAAAGGAGTAAGCTTTTGCTGGGGAATGGTGGCGGCATATTTTATTGGCAAGTTTTTTCTTCATTCTTTTGGTCCCTGGCCTACTCCCTAGTTTAGTTTCCCAAACAAGGATGAGATAATTTTAGTGGAGACGACATTTAATTTATCTATTTATGTTATTAAGCTAATAAAATTATATAAATAAATAGATATTATATCAATTAGTATCATAAAATATCTATAAATCATTCACTTCTTAGGATAATGACATGATTATATGTTAATTTTGTAATTATTATTTGTCCATAGAAAAAGAAAATTATACACAGACAGTAAGATTAGTGTTTTAAGACCATGAGACTATCGATTGAAATATAAAAAATAAGCACTTCATAGTATAAGAGTAAAATTATATTTATAAATCATTCACTTCTTAGGATAATGGCATGATTATATGTCAATTTTGTAATTATTGTTTGTCCATAGTGAAAGGGGTTATGCTCAGATAATAAGATTAATTTTTTGAAATCATGAGATCATCGATTCAAATATTAATATTAGGTACTTCATAGTGTAAGAGTAAGACTATATTTATAAGTTTTTTGTGATATATATATATATATATATATATTATTTGAATGAAGACCTTTGGAGTAAGGATTTTCGAAGACAAACTTACAATATTTTTCTCAATTTCCACATTGGCTTGCTCTTGGTTTTGATAAAAGCACACCTTATGGCTCATACCTTTTTGGGGTGGCTTGGATGAAGGTTGATGCCCACTAATTAAAGTAAAAAATTAGAGATAATACATTTGATATTTCCTGTAATTATAAATTACTACTAGTTATTAAGACGTACTGAATTATTATCAAAAAAATATGTAAAATTCATTTAGTTGATTAGTAAGATATATAATAATTACATATGCTGAGATGATATTATTAATATTTCATCATAATTTTATTTCTTTATTTGTCTCCAATGGGTTTTGCCTGCTTTTTCTAATAGTGTTTGAGCAAATGAAAATTTTCCAAAGTGGGGATGCCATTGGAATAGTTCTCACATACGTATAGTAGTGGCAGTAGTACTATCTGTATTACTTAAATTTAATAATAATAATAATAATAATAATGACACTTGGGGGGTGCTAAATCCAACGCTGGTTTGCACTAAAGATTAGGGTGGCCACTTGGATTAGGGTTAGCCGTCAGGAGTAGTTATTTTAAACTTCAAGAGGCCTTCCTTCTTAAGATTTGAAAAATCTTCCTCTTTTAGAAAAATAATTAATTCAACTCCACTTAATTATAATAATTTAATTAATATCAGATAAATTAGATTAACGTTTCCTTTAAACGTTAATAATAAATAATACAATCATTTGATTAATATAGGACGACTACAATTAAGACGAGTAGAAATCCTTAGTCTAAATCAAGAGAATTAAAGGAGCTACATTTGAAATTTGTTTTTGTTTTTTTTTAACATTCAGTGTTATTTGCCACAATTTCCATCGCCAATTGAGAACCTCTGAAAAAGCTTCCACTGCATAGAAGTACAGAGGGTATCAATTTATATTGACAAACCAAACACCAAACATGACCCACCATATAAACAAAATAACACAGCATAACTTTGTAATAAACATTATAATACAATAAAAGATGCTAATAATATGATCCATGAGCAACAGTACACTTCTGGCATAAGAAAAAATGGTTGAAATGTTCTCACAGTAGAGCATGACCCATTTAAGTTTCTAATTCACCATTGCATATATTTTCATGGTCAAAAAGATGCAACAAAAACTAGACACACATATGAATTGGAGATAAGATTGTGTTATTTTCGGGTTAACATGTCAACACAGGACACAACACAGTTATTTTGTTTTGCAAATGCATCAACATTAATGATACGGGCGTATTCAATACAAATCCAACCACTTTTACTTCGTATCATGGCCGTGTCTTGTCTAATATGGCGATACGAACAAAATGCCAATGAAAGGAAAAAAGAACAATCACCAAAACTTTGTCAGCCAACACCTATACCTAAATGTTAAATTCAAGTGTGCATCAGACCTATATCACGAGCATTTAACAATTACAGGAAAAGTTACACTACTAGAACCATTGCAAATGTAGTTTCATCTATCCCCAGTCGACAAAAGGAAGTGGCGGATATCCACCTTCTGGCGGCGGCCTTAGTGATGGAGGAAGGTCCCCCAATGACATGCCGAAACTTCGGCTGGCTCCCTCACCTGCATATAAAGAAAGAAACAACAAAAAGCAATAAATTCCAGATTTTCGTGTTATAATAAAACAACAATGAGCATGAAACTCTGCAGCAGCATCACTCGGCAACAGCAGTTGAGAAACAGAGATATAATGGAGTATTATCCTAACCTTGCAAAGAGTTGCCTCCTAATTGAAACTCGAGATTGTCAGTAACACCCGTAACTGTTTAATGGATGGTGATATTAGAAAGGAGGTGAATGTACGCAACAATCACTACTAGCACAGCAAAATTTTTGTCATAGTTGTACAGCTGGTTACGGTCATACATTTAGTTCAGGGAAGCTGCAGATACGAGTCAGATTGCATTTATGAAAGGAAAACAGACACAACAAGAACCCCCAAAGGTATAAGAACAACCCAAATTTGAGATAACACATCATTTATCACCTGTAGCTCCATTTTTATCCAACAATTGGTTGCGTTATCTTTCCATTTAAGTCCTAAGCATCTACATTTTACATTATTGTTGTTAAATTATCACTTCTCATTCATTGCATAAACACATTATATAGAAAACAATTTTAACTTAATTGTTACTGAAATTTGAAGAAATATGCTTCCAAAATAGAGATTATTTACTTGACAATCCTATTCCTCACTACCTTGATGATTATGCCTCATGTTGCTAGGCACTAGTCAAATGTCAACAATACCATGACACCCATGAAAGTGTATGCAGCAGAGGCTACTAAACAAGCATAAAGGAGCGTGCTTGGGGCTTTCTGGTGACAAGAAGGAAGTTGGCAGCAAACATTGGCAAGCTCGCATATAAGGGTCTCCACAGGGTAACAACCAAGTGGAACCAATCATGCAAAAGTGAAATGAATTTGTGCTAGCCTTAACTAGGAGATATATTGGCATCACATGGTCAAAAAATTAGGAAAGATTATCCCAACTATGAAACCAAAAAAAAAAAAAGAAGAAGAAGAAAGAAAGAAACTCAAATGAAGAAAGAAGAAAATGATTCAAAATCTATAATACTGCAAATGCTATCAAGCACTAGCAAGAAAATGCCGTGGTTCATATTGTGGTTATGTATTCTAGCTCATATTAAAACATGTGAGAATGAGCCAAATACACATTAACCATGCTCGCACACGGAGAAGAAATAGGGAAAATATATAAGCTAAAAGTGAGAGATAGAGAACTAACTAGGTGCTCCTTGGGCATTCAGACTATGCATATTTTGCTTGGGATGAAGATACTTGCACGAATCCCCGTACAGACAAAACCCCTTCGAAATCAATGTCAAACCAAGTTAAGTTTATGTTCATAGTAGAAATGCTATTACCTACAAACCGCACTGAAATCAAGCCTTGATCCCATCATCCAATTGAAAATTCTCAAAGACGAACTAAAACAGCGTAGCCTTTCAGCCAAATGTATAAAATATAAATCTTTGCCCCTTTATATCATTTTATGAATATTTGGAATTGGTAAATTCCGTAATTATAACAGGATTACATGAAGGACAAATGTGCACAAATTGGACAAAAGATCACATCTGATGGGCAGCTAAAAAGCACATGTGCACAGATTAGACCGAAGGTTATGCCTGATGGGTGCTTGAAAAGCGCACATGCGCTGTTTGGACAGGAACTTGTGCCTGAAGCCCATGATTTGCACACACGTGCTGATTTCCTATTTTGGTTTCCTAACACATTTTTAATCCCATTTTTTGACCACTATATATAATTCTCTACTCCCTTAGCCTGGCCACCTCCTCTGATTACATATTGCCTAAGAGTGAGTGCTATTGAGAGAGGAGATTTTCCAATGGGAAAACCTCATATTGTTGGTGTGCTTAAATTTTCTTGGATTTCTCTTTCCCAAAATCCGCTATCATCATTAAATACTTGTTCCAACTTATATCCTTCAGATTTTTGTGGGTAACCTGAACACTAAAAAGTTCAGTAGTATTGGATGTTCACAAAATAGTAAAGCAAAGTTAACAAGAAAAATGGAAGCTACAAGTTTCCATCACTGAGAGAAAATCCAATATGTTCTTCAGTGGAGGTCACAAATTAAGGGTCACTAATTAGGGGTAAGTCGGCTATAAGTTAATCTATCCATACCACCAAGACTGTAAGTTCGCTTTTACTAGTAGATTGGCCTTGACTTGTTTAAGAAATTTGAATGATTTTACTAAAGAACTATTTGATTTGAACTTTCCCTTAGTCACCATATTCATGCTATTTTGATTTATGCATTGTCTTTAGTTTTGATATTGATTATGATTTTTACATTGAATCATTGACTTGTGTTTGCAACACTTAAACACCCTTTATGTGTATCGAATATTTGTATAATTTGTAACTTCCTATCATGACCCTAGATGAAAAAAGAGAACCGACCACATCATTTGTCACTGAAAATGACACATCACTTGTCACTGAAAATGACACATCACTTATCCATGTGATAACCATGTGGCTAAGAATAAGTAAATGACATCTATCTGATGACAAGTCAATAATCCATATAGCTTAAGGAGTTAGTACTGTGTGGCTATGACATAAGTAGTGCGTGATTGTAAAAGACTCCAAGGAGTCTATATATGAGAGGAATCGGATGCATGGGAAGGGACATGTACGAAATGAATAAATTGATTGCCTAAATGCAATTGTTCCCTCTTACGTTCTTCATATAGTTTCCCTTTGATCTCTCACTCGCTCTGTGCTCTTTCTCTATCCTCTCTAATTTTACCTTGTTCTACCTCTATTTCTCTTTAAATCTATCCCAAATTAACTTGTAATTGATCCTCATTGAATTGGGACATTGCATTTCCGCACTTATTAGGATCTAAGCCATAGTTGATTAGTGAGAGCCCTTTTCTTTCATGACTTGTTTGGAATATTTGTATTGGGAAGTTTCTTGATTAAAACAAGGTATGCCCGATAGACACATGAAGGATGCATCTGTGTAAATTGGATCAAAGGTCACATTTGATAAGTGCTTGAATGGTGCAAGTGTGTTGTTTAGACATGAACGTCCGCCTCATGCGCGCATGACCTACACAGCTGCACCGGGTTCTTGTTTTTGTCTCTTGATACGCTTTTAATCCTATTTTTTCGACCACACTATATATACTTTTCTTCTCTCTTAACCTAACCACATCCATTGATTGCAGATTGCATTAAGAGTAAGTGCTATTAAGAGAGGAGATTTTTGAAGGAGGAAACCTCACATTATTGGTGAGATTAAATTTCATGAGATTTCTCTTTCCTAAAACCTTCTATCATCCTTTAACACTTATTCTCGCTTGTAAGTACTAAGAATTTTGTGGGTGGCTTGGACATTAGAAGTTTAAAAATGTTGGACATTCACAACACAGTGAAACAAAGTCCGCAAGAAGAGTGGAAGGTGTCTTGTTCTATTATTAAGAACAAATCCAAAAAGCTATATAATAAAAGCTCACTAGTCATAAATAAGTTGGTTATGAGTTAATGCGTTTATACCACTTGAGTGATATGTAGATTTTCAAAAGTGGATTTTCTTTAATTGGCTTGCAAAGCATGAAGGATTTTTCATAATAACTTTTTGGTTATTGAGTCTTCCCTTTGTCACCATATATGTGTTATTTATACATTTTCAGTATTGATATTGATGATGATATTTACATTGAAAATTTGGCTTGTGTTCATAGCATCTAAAATCAAGTACTCTTCATGCAGATTAAATATTTGTGCAACTTCTAGTTTATGCATTTAATGGGGTCTAAACTATAATTGATTAGTGGGTGCTCTTTTCTTTCATTTCATAAACATCAACGTCAATATGATATTGATAGAACACGTGCTTGCCCAAACCAGTTGATCCATATACATAAGATTTCACAACATTAATTCCAACCTGACATCAGCTGGTTAGAACTTATAACTACAAAGTCAATGGAGTTTCTTCAGTCATTGAAAGGACAAAATTTCACCATCTTCCATGCTGCAAATACATTTTTCCTTTAACTATTCTTTGAGTAAATATGATGCAGAATGTGAACAAATCCATACAGCTTTGGGCCAAAATCTGTATCACTAGCTTATTTCAACCGCAAAAAAGAAGTCAGAAAACTGAATCTTGATTTTATTTATAGAAATTATCATTGACCTGCCTTGTGACAACAACTTAACCCAACAGTATGTACATCCAATCTTGTCATTTTGTCGCACAATAAAGGCATATATGGAAATATATTCCAAGGTGATACAATCATACATCATTTTGTCAAAAATATTTTACATAATAAAAGAATAGAAGGGGAAACACCAAAAACTCTGGTCCAATCTCTTTCTGTTATGAAACACCGAATATACCCATTTATATTATAACGTAATAGCAGAGTTGTCCAATTGAGTTCTAAATGGTGTTGAAGTAAGCAGAGGTGGGAGATTTGCTTCTGCAAATACAAAGACTAGGTTCTTTCACTCAAAAAGAAAAAGAAGGCTTCTCATCAAAGATTGTTGAGGAACAGGCGCCGGTCTCACAGTGGAATCAATGGGAGAAGCGATAACAACACTCACAATAGGAAGCGAAAAAAATAACACATACAATTTTACGTGAAAACCCTCTTCTGAATAGGAGGGAGAAAACCACGGGACACTTAACCTACAAAAATTTTACTATATTGACTTAGTTACAAAAAAACCCTTTGGTTACCAAAACCATCAAAGAACATAGAACAGAGCACAAGAGCAAAAATGACGACTTCTTGTTTTTCTCTACTTTTTTACACACAACGTAGCAATGTACACACATATATATATATACAAATGTACCGGGCGACACCTGCTCTGCAAGGCAGTTGCGTACACTGTCAAGCTTGCCACCTACTCTGCAAAGTCGCCTCCCTGGCCTGAACTTTGCAGTTGACTTGCTGTGCAAAGTCGGCTACCAATTCTGAAAAGTCAACTACTTGCTCTGGAAAGTCAACTGCCTAGATTGGACTTTGCAAGTGATTTTCGACGCATGCCAAGTTAGTCCAACTGCTCAGCTCTGCCACCAAAATCACTCCAACAAATTTCACTACTCCGGACGTTTCCACTCCAGAGATTTTCACTCCGGAAACTTTCACTCTGAAAACTTTCATTCCGAATATTTTCACTCCAGAGATTTCCACTCCGACAGCTCTTCACTCTGGCATTCTATTTCACTCTAGCCAAATGTCACTTCGGCCAATTGTTTGTCATTAGGCCATATAGTATTGCACTCATACATATTTGGCTAAAACTATTGTCCTCCCAATCGGATATGAGCTTCCACGAAAGTGACTCATATCCCAATAAAAATAACTAGACATAGATTCATCTTTCCCGCGTGGGCCTGAACTAATAAGGATAGAAAATACGAGTCCATTTTGCCATTCATTAAACTCCAGATTATCTAGTAATTTATCGAGCCCACTAATTTTTATGTCTTTATATTTATTTATCAGTGGCCCCGAGGCTCCTCTCTGCGTAGTCTAGAGAGGATTAGATGTAATTGGAATGAATGAACAACGTCAAATTGCATTAATTCCAGACAAGATGAGTCACCCATTATTATGATCCCCTTTAATAATTCAGAGAACTAAAAAATTGCTTTGACTCGCAATGCCAAATTTTTACATATTACTCAACAATCAGATATACATGAGGCGATCATGCAATACAAGCTCTTGAGCTGGGACATTAAAAAGAAAATAAAAAAAAATTGCACATAAACAGATCCCAACAGAGACGGAGAGATGGACTACCGTTTTGACGAAGCGGTTGCAGACTCCCTTGACGAAGTTCGCCGAAGAAGATGCGGGATCTACGCCTACGTTTGACAAAAAAACAGCGCAAAGAGGTGATTTCAATTGTAATTGTAACAATGAACGAGGGCTCACACACGCGCACGCACACGCGCACGCACACGCACACAGAGGACGAAATTAGGGTTGGAAAGAAAGAAACCTCTGTTGACAGAGTCGAACCAGAGAGCTTTGTTACGCTGGTGCTGAATACCCTGGAGATGGCGCTTTCTGGCGAAAGGCGTGTCTTGAAATTCCTTCTCGCAGTAGTCGCAGTAGTACTTCCCCAACGGCATCCCTCTCTCTCTATCTTTCTCTATATAATGGCTTCCCGGCCGGCTCCCGAGCCTTCCCTCCGGGTCGATCCTTTTATTGTGCTCTTCGACTCGTGCTAATCACGTGGTTGGAAGAAATTTCCCGGGGAGCAGACCAATTCATATTTTATATTGACCACGGTAACCGAGATAAACGAAATCCTATTCTAAAAAATAAATAATTATTTTTTTAATTTAAATTATTTATTATTAAATAGATAATCATAATTTAATAATTTTTAAAAAAATTAATTATTAAATTTGATAGGTTCAATAAATTCGATATAAAAAGAATGTCTACGAATAAAGTAAATGCCTAATAAAATTCAGCATAATTTGAAACCCAGTAAACGTTTAAGTAGGTCCCAGTCAACGGCTCTTACTGATTCAATCCAATGATTGCCCAACGACTCAACAATTTTGACCAAAAAAGTGAGCCCATGTACATACAACTTATCATAACTGGTTGGATAAATCTTTATAAAATAACCGTCTACACCGCAACCGTCTACTCTCCGCACATTAAAACAACCTATTATAACCAATTGGTCAGAACAACATAATCGTTTTGTTTTATCCTGTTCGTGAATAGTTATCACTGGAAGAAGATAAATCAAACATCATTCATCTCTATAAATATCCCCTCATCCTCACGGAAGAGGAGAAAAAAGTTTCCAAAAAAGAGGCGGAGGACAGAAGAGAAAAGGACATTACATACTCCGATTAGTCCTTAAGGCTTTGTCATTTACTCCCATCAGAAGGTTCTATTATCTAACCTTTCCTGGAAGCTTTACCATCCGTCTAGAAGGTATCATTTGAAGAGGCCAGCTCTCTATCCTCATTTAAAGGGTCTCTCTCTCTCATCCAAGAGGCTTGCCTTCCACACTTCTAAGCCGTTCCTTTATAGGGCACATTTGAACACTCAATCAACCACAATATATATCTGTATATATTCTCACATCCTCTTAATGTATTTCTATTCTCTTGAAAATATTTTTAATTTAAATATTGGAGGATATACGATAGGAACAATTCTCGCCGTCCTCTAAACTATCATTTTTAGTTGTATTGTACATGGTCCAAGTTTGCAGAGACGGGACTGGATCGGCTTCGGTTCAACCCGACGTAAAAAATCGAACAATTTCCTCACCTGCACGATAATTCAGATGCACAAACGTAACAAAATTATAATTATTTATTTTAAAAATAAATAATTTAAATTTTAAAAAATAATATTTAAAGAGATAGCCATTAACTTCCTGCCACCCCTCCCTCACTCACATGCACCTCGTCAACGTTCCCTACCACCCTTGCTACAACCATTCCCAGGTAATACTATTATAATTATTTTAATGGATAGGCTCTTATATTATAAAATAATTAAAATTAAAAAAAATTAATTATAAAATTATATTAAATAATTAAACAATTATTCAATTTTTATAAAATTTATAATTCTGATATTAAATAAATATGAGAATTTCTCCCTGCCTTCCTCTTCCACTGCCACCCAATTACAGATAGATTTTAAGAGATTTTTTCTCTTATTAATAAAATAAAGTAAACAGAGATTTTGCCCCATCTAGGGTTTGGAAATAACTATAAGAAAATTCACAATTTTCAAGGACAATATTTATATTAAGTACTATTATAAATGAGTTTGAATAATTACTTACTATGTGGATAATTTTTTATATTAAGTTTATTGGTTTTACTGATTTAAATTCTTATTCATGCTCTATACATTACATAATGAGCTTTAAGAAAAATATTTAAGACATACAATTGTAAAAGTTTAATACAAGAGAAAAGACAAAGGAAGAAACTTAAGAAATAATAAAATTTTATTGAAAAACAAATCTACTAATTTCTAAAGATTTAGTTTTTTCTATATATTTTTATTCTATCTTTTTCTGTTTTCTTTTATTTATAGCATAGAGTTCTCAACCAAACCAAAGAATTAGTTTATATTTGATAGATAATA
>JAOVVI020012359.1:0-12277 GCA_028571085.2 Nepenthes alata | reverse complement strand
CATACCTATCTTGGAATCATGTGCTATTTCATCTTTTTTTTTTTTTTTTTTTGAAAAAGTTACATGCTTAAATTGGCTTGTAGTATCTTGAATATGTATATATTTTTAGAGCAAAAATAAATCTTTACCCAGAATATGAATTTTGTCGAAAATAAAGAAACCAAAGAAAACAAAAGATACCCTTATTTAGATCTTACTCCACATCATCTTTCCCATGTGCAACTAAGGCTTGGGAATCAAAACTTAGCTTTTTAAAATTTTCTAGTACTAACATCTAAGAAGCACGGATACTCTTCCGGGACTAAATTATTAGTGTCCGATACATATTGGATACCGACGCTTTCTTGGCTCACGTCCTATTTTGTTTTTATATTTTGACACGTTCCGTCACGTTCTTATACCGACATGTCCTGACATGTGTCCAATTTTTTATTTTTTTAATTTTGACACATTCTGCTGCATTCTAACATGTTTTTGTTCAAAAGTTTTGCTTATATTTTATATTTTTTTGACAATCACAAAGTATCAAATGTTAAAATTAAAATATAAATATTGATAAATATATAAATTTTGATATATTAAGTTTTGTCTTAGTTTATTAAGTCATATGATCAATATTGTTCTATTATAATAGTTTGTTGAAGATAATATAGCATAACTTATTATATTGGTTCAATTGCATAATTTCCTATGAAATTTTGTTGGGATGAAGAAATAAGAAATATAGGTATTTATTATTAATTTATTGTAAAATAGCATTGTTTATCAATAATAAAAATAGTAAACTATAATTTTGATTAATGTGCCCTCCAGCATGTCGTGTCCTCATTTCTAGAAAAAATAGCGTATTAACATGTCGGTGTTGTGTTATATTTGTGTCTTGTGTCCATGTCTGTGTCCATGCTCTCAGACTAAGATAGGTTATGATTCAGTCTCTTTAGAAAACAGCAACTATAAACTATAACTCAACTTTTAAACTTGCTTTTCCTGATTGGCATCAATGCAAAGATATTCATATTCCTGTTGAAGGAGATATTACATGCTATTTGAATGGCGTGAGATACTAATTATTGAGAAAACAGTTGATCATTGCAGAAGTGGTTTTCAATCCAATTTGTTGTTACTAAGTATCAGTTTGCAACATGTGGGGCCCTAACACAAAAGGATCTAAACCTGACAAATTATTCAGCTTCCTGTAGTAGAAATCGTCATAAAACCTTTTGTAGCTTACCTAGAGAAAATGAGCTAGGGGCCAAAGCCTTGACATAAATAGTAAGGCTACTCTATTGTGACTTGGAAGTTATGTATCAAGCTTCTTTACATTGCAATGGTAAGTCTAATACATCTGACCTTTCTTAAAACCCAAGTGATGATTGGCTAAGGAAGCAAGTACTTATTTCTTTCATCACTTTGGGATGAGTTATTTCAATGGGAACAAGTGAAAGGAACATCCTAAAAATTAATCGTGTCTTCTTTTAGATATGAAGGGCAAAGATTTTGGAGTTGGGAACCAGTTGTTGAGAAGCTTGAAAGAAGATGTGTGTGGAAATGGCAATACATTTCTAAAATTGATAGGCTTACTCTTATCAAGGATACTTTATCTAGTCCTTCCCACTCTTTCTTCTCACTATTATGACTGCCAGTTGTTGGTTCTTCTAGACTTGTGTGTGTTATTTTGGTGATTGGATTTGGGATTATTTCAGAATTCATTTGAGATAGTTTCCACAAAATTCATGTCTGGATTTTTTCCCTTAGAGCAAAACTTGGTTGAGTGGAAAAGAGAGATGTTTGACTTGCAAGCTGCGGATAAGGTGATTTGGGAGCAATTTATTTGGGGAAGTTCTGCATTTCTTTTCACTGAAAGACTTTGTGCATGTCAGTAGGGTTTTCCTGTCCTTGCTGTTTTGATTTGGAAGCTAAGCTTTCCAATCAGAGTTCCTTTTCTTGTATTGAGAATCAGACGGGTTTAATGCTGTACAACCTTCAGAGGACAGGCTTTTCAACTGCAAACAGATGCATTTTTGCAATTTAACAGATGTAATCGGTGATTCAGTTATTACTATTTTGTATAGTCTCCTAGAAGTTGTGTCCTGGGGATGGTTTGTTTGGAGCAGAAAAAAAAAATTGTAGGCCGTTGTCGTTGACTATTATTTGGATGGCTGAAGGAGTGGAACTCAAGCCTTGGAGAATGTGGATAAGCAGGTTTGGCTCTATGTTTGGTGTGGTTCTATATCCTTTCCTTTGTGACTAGGTATTTTATTGTTTCACACATTGTGATGGCTGATGTCTCTGTGTCCTTGTCTTTTAAACTTAACTTTTCTTGTACATAAGGCGCCACCCCCTTGGCATGCTTTTAATTATATTTTCCTCGATTATAGTTTAAAATACAATTCTAGGCTTTTTTTTTTCCAAATTTGCAAAATAGTTAATTCTGATTTCCTTTTTGTTAACTTTTGTGGGAGCTTTTTTTGGAGAGAGTGGGGTGGGGATGTGGTAAATGGTTATTGTCCTTAGTTAGTTTTGATGGAATTTGTCAATCTTTTATTTTTCATTTATTATTATTCATGGTGCGTATTTATGTACATTAGTGTTGATTTGGTGACAAAGTAAACATATATGACTACACTAAATATATGCTAAGACCATTCTCCTTTTGACCCATCTACCCGTCCTCGATAAAAAAGTTCAATCGTGGGAATTAATAATTTTTTAAAGTCAATTGTTTGAACCATGGATCAAATATCGGTATCAGGAGGTTAGATATCGATATTTTCCAATACGTAGAAATTATTGCGACATGTCTCAAGTTGCTAAACTTGATATGTATGGGTCGTTTATTTGCCCTTAAAGCCTAAATCATGATTCAAATATATCCAAGCCTTCTAAGAAGTATAAATTCACATTTTTTTGTAAAGTTATTAAACATTCATAGATCAAAAGAGTTTATGTCTATTTTGTCAATGATGGGATATTAAGTTTGATTCTGATAAAATTGACTAAAATACTTAAAATATGTAAATATATAATAAAAAGTGCTTAAATGGCCGTGTGGTCTGATACTATTACATATCGTTTAATATATGGATGATATAGATACAGCCGTAAACAATGCTGATATTTCATTTGGTGGTTTCTTAGAATATTAGTTAAGATGTCAAACTCAGCATTCCTAGAATGTTGCAACCATGGAATGTTGGGTCGTTTTGTTGTTCTTAAATGGCTTTGGTATGTGATTTGGATTTTTTTTATTATGCTGACGCTTATTCACTTTCTAACACCACTGATGGATACACATGTAGTATAGTCATAGTAATTTCTGACTGGGATGATGTTGAAACTTTAGATGAATTATGGATTAATGTGTGCAATTAAGCTCAGAATTTGGCTTTGTTTTGATCTCTTTCTTTGGTTCAAATTCATGAATCGGTAATGTTGTCTCCTATAAAAGTTTTTGTTGCTTTGACAGTCAAAAATGGCTGCCACAATGGCGTCTTTCATTATTCACAAGCCTCGAGAAAGGACACAGTTTACAAAAGCTGCTCTGAAGACGGTATATGAACTGTTCTTACCCTTCTCAGAATTGCTTGTTTCTTTGAGTTATATATTTTTCATTTTGCTTCTCTACAGAACCATATGAGCTATTCATACCTTTGTGATGATTGTTTGCTTCTTTCGGTTGTATCTTTTATAGTATTTGATATTTCTGCATCAATAAGTTGCTCGCATATTCCCCCTTTTCCAAGAACTAGTCACTTCATCTAATTTTAGAAAGTGAAGAAAAAAGAAGATAGATGGACCGAATATTTTATCTAGATTTTCACTTTTGTAACAGTTTTAGTTTATCTTCTCCATTTCACTAGAGTATAAAAGCATTCTGATCATTATTATAAGTTTGTTGTGCTAACATTTGGTCTTTCATCTTTACCAGCTAGAAAGCATTGGAGCTTTGGAACAGTTCCTGAGGAAACATAGGAAGGATTATGTAGATTTGCATCGTACCACTGAACAAGAGAGAGATAGCATTGAGCATGAAGTAAGTGATAGCTATCCTATATTCAAAAAAGGCACAAGCAATTATTTCAGTATGGATAAGTTGAATGATTGAGTTTCCTACTGATGATATAAATATATAAAATCCTCCTAGCTTCCTCGGATTAAGTATTTTAGTTGAATAAGCTACACTAACTGTAAATGATGATTCTTGTTTACATAATTTTGGGATTATGAAATAACTTTGGGATATATAGGCAAGCATTTTGCACTTGTTCCTAACTGAAGAATCAGAAAAGCAAATGAATCTCCATGGTATATTTAACTATTAAATGAGAAATGGAATGTTGAGGCTTATCGTCAATCGGAGGGTCAGTAAATTGCAAATGCAACTTTCTCTTATGTTTGTTGTTTCATGCTTACACATGAATGAGAAAAAATGCTCGTGTAATTTATGGAGCATCCAATTTAGTATTTGCTTCAATTTGTGGTTTCATACCCTTTTTTCCCCACTTTGCCAGACCAAACTTGGGTGCAGAAGGGGGGATTCCTAAGATAGCTAACAACCTGTATAAATATTTTGAGAGCTTTTTTTCCTGTAATCAGAACATGACAAAATGGCTGATTATAAAAAGCTCATCCTTTATAAAACAGCGCATCCACTAGACCATTGACATGAATTTGGTCTTGTTTCCATTAGTTTCTAAGAGAGGCTTATATTTTTAAAAAAAAAATTTCCTTGCATCCCAAACATGGTGATTTGAGGATGCCATCAGAGTAGTTATATCCTTTTGTCCTTTCCATTGTTTTGTTCTGCATGCTATTCACGTAGCCTTTTCCCTGCAGTTAGTGTTTTTAGCAGAATCTCCTGCCATAGAACTTGGCTGTGCTGCATGCGAAAAAATAAAGCTATCCACTCCATCGAACTCTTTATCACACAAGCAGAACTCATTCTTCCCAACTTGAGCCTACTTCTGCATTGTGGTAGATGGTCTGCATTTCATGAGCAAACATAGGACAACTTATGTCTTGGGGGGCTGCCTTTTTTCCATTTGTCTAGCCCTCCTCCTAGGTACTGTGCTTCTTTGCACCTCAACTGATCATAGACATTCCATATTGAGAAGTGCTATTGTTTCCATTTTCGGTCCCTTTCATGTTACTACAGCATCTTTCCACTTTTGATCAGGATGCCCTGGAATATCATCTTTCTTTAGTTAGTTTCCATGAAGCCATCAGATGCACAAGCTATCCTGCTTCCCGGCAATGAACCATAACAGTTTGTTATGGCTGCCATATTCCTACAAAGGAATGTGGTTGCCATACCTGAAACCGATTCCTTAGTAGGAAGGCATAGCTGCTGCAGGAAACAAGAGCCTTTTGTGGTCTTGTCTACTACGGCCCATGGGAGCTTCCTGCAGACCTTAGTAACCATTTGGATAGTACATTTTGGCTGAAAGCTAGGGAAGTGAATGGGATTAGATACCAAGTAGTCCTAGCCATAAATGACGGGTAAGAAAGCTGAAGGCTAGTAAATTTGCATAATCAAAATGAGAATATTTAATGGCCCCTATTTTGAGAGATTTTCATTGGTCCAAGGACTAATTCCTGCTGTGATTTAGGCAACCTGACTCCTGCACTCAGCTGCTTTAATTCTTCTAGATGTGAGTGTAGTCTCAAATGCTTCCAGGGAAGTTGAGTACTCTCATAAGCCAGCTGTTAAGTCGACCTTGCTTTCTCCGCATCTGTTATACCACAGAAAAAAGCACATTTTTCCCCACATTTATAGTAAGCTCTGATGCTGTTGTGCAGTGCTCCATTTGCTGCTGAAGAAATCCAATAGAGATGCTATCTTCTCTATATTATAATAGGGGATCATCTGCATTAAAGCCTGTGTTATTGCTGAGGAGTAACAAATGATAAGGATACTGACAAGTACTCTATTCCAATTACAAAAAAGTTAAGGGAGATTGGATCCCATGCCTCGAGTTATTTTCCCCACGGTGAAAATAGCCTTGGATATGGATGGAAATTGTTAAAGGAAAACCCATGCCTACCATAACTTTGAATGTGACTTCACTCAAGTTAGTCATAAGCAAGCCTTAAGTCTATTTGGAGTAAAAATAATGGATGTTGCTAGGATTTTTGTTACACAAGGATGTTTTTGTGAATTATTATGTCAATCCTCGTAAATTGATTCTTAAGACTTAATGTTCCTTAGCAGGAGTTATATTAGAGGGGTGTTTGTATCAGCTATCTGAAACGCCCAACAATAATATATATATATATATGCTACTTTAGTTGATGATAGTGAACAGTTGGAATAATGTGCTATTTGCTCCCATCTTATCCTATTATGTATCCTCTTTTGTCAGATCCTTCCCCAATATCCCCTCCTTTCTGAATTTTCCCTCTTCTCTCTCTCTCATTGAGGTTCTATGTCACTTTATGCATTTTGGGTTTTGGGGAGGCTGAGATATATATATGCTATGTTCCTAGTCTACGAGAGGAATGGATGAAAGTGGTTAAAGCATCATCCGAGATCGAACCCTTATCCTTCCAATAGGTGAGATGTTTTTAATCACTTGGCTAACCCTAGTTAGGTAATTTTTAGCAAAAATATTGCTTCATTCAACATTGTATTAGACACATGCATGTGCCTCTGTGATGCAGTCTGACTGTTGTAGTCCTTGTCCAATGTTATGCAATTTCATCTTTCAGTTTTAGAGCTTAGACACTTGATTCTGGCTTTCTTCAACCCGGCATGAGCTGGATAGCCCTGGATCAGCAGTTACTGTGTGTTGTCATTTGTTAACCTTTTACATTTCATTTGAATAATTTAATTTATAGTGGATGGTAACTTTGGAGTTATTGTAGGAACTTAGTTGAAGCTGCGTACTTAACAGCAAGTTCTCTGACATATGGAAAATTTCCCTGCAGGTTACAGTTTTCATCAAAGCGTGTAAAGAACAGATAGAAATACTTAAAGCTAGCATCACAGACGAAGAATCCAATTCAAAGGGCTGGCTTGGCATTGGTGCAGATAATTCCAATGCTGATACAATAGCACACAAACATGGGGTGGTACGGTAGAGACGTATTTGTTATATATTTGTTATGATCTATGTTCAAGCGTGGCCTAGTTATTGGTGCCCTATAGCCTTAATTGTGATTTCTTCATTGTTGATATTACAAAGAGTCTGGGTTCCAACTCACTTCCCTATCTATGGACTATATTTTGTGTGAGCTAGTTAGTGATGTAAAACAAGCATCAGGAAAGGAAGTGAAAGGGGAAATTGGGGGGGGGGGAGTGAAGGGTAAATAACTATAGAGGAGGAGGGTAAAGAAATCAGACTAAAGGGGTGAAAGTTTCGGAAAAAAAAAAGGAATGAACAACTATTATAGGGTGCATTTATATCAGCATCAAATCAGAATTGAAACAGGGGAATATAATGTCCAGATAATGGCCTAAATATTATGTTGTAAAAGATATCTGAAACTTCCTAAGGAAAAATTTCTAAATATTACAGAATATTTTATAATAATAAATTTACATTTATCTTTTGGACAAAAAAATACAGTGTTATATCTGACGTCCAACTTCGGGTTCCCAGATTCATGCACCATCATTCTGCTCCAATTGCTGAAAACTCATTCTCAAGTGTATATAGGAACTGCAGTTATAGGAAGGTGGTCATGGAAGCAGAAAACTAGACTTCATGCAGTGATTACTCTTTTTGTGTTTTGAAAGAATGCAGGATTTAGACTTCAACTTCTCATCTAAAATTGCAGAGAAAGTTTCAGCAAGAATAACAAAGTCAAACCTCTTCAAAAGCACTCAAGACAATCGATTGCGGGGTTTCTTCCATATCCTCTTCCTTTTAAGCACTATGCTTCTTGGTTTAGTAACGGACCATGTGATTATCAGGTCTAATATTACAAGCTTTAATATATTTGCAGGCTGATTTCCTGTGAGAGTGACCAACTTGTGTTCTTGATCTGTACACATCTAAAATATGGAGAGGAACTCCTATAGAAATTCATCTCACTCCTTAATGATGCACTAATCATGATTGACTGCATGTAAGATGCTATCCTTCCTGAGTGTTGATATCTAAGTAATATTGGAAAATGATATAAATCAACTAATCTATCACCTTCTGAATCTAAGAGTGGCATGTATAATGGCGCACACACCATGATTTTTTGATAAGGAGGTTTTCAACCCACCAAGGCCAAAACTTAATTGCTAGTGCTATGTAGTTCTGAAACAATGCTTTCCTGTTTTACAGGATATTGATGACAAAAACCCCTTACAAGTCTCGGTACAATTTATTGCCATCCTTGAGCCTTGTCCAGATATGGTCCTGCATCTTCTTTAATAATCTAATTAATTTAATCGTGTAAAACAGATTTATTACATTTGCAATCAGTCTGACTGCAAATATTTACTGACTAATTTGTCAAATGTATCTTGTTTCTGTGCTATAATTTCATTGGATTAATGTTCCAGGGGCTAACTCAAAAGGGAGAGATATTTACTAATATATAAATTTTATCCTGTTTCTGGACTCCACTCCATTTTGACTAGTGGTCCAGGCTTCAACCCGGAATGGGGGGGGGGATGCATGCACACAGAGAGAGAGAGAGAGAGAGAGACCCACATTAATTTGCATGGAAATGAAAGTCAGTTATGAAGTCTGTTGAATGCATGAAATGGAAGCCAATTGAATATACTTTGGAAAATTGAACCAATCTTTATGCACATCATATACTTTGGAAGCAGAGAGAGAGAGAGAGAGAGAGAGAGAGAGACCAACATTAATTTGCATGGAAATGAAAGTCAGTTATGAAGTCTGTTGAATGCATGAAATGGAATCCAATTGAATATACTTTGGAAAATTGAACCAATCTTTATGCGCATGATAACAGAATTAATCTAGATGATAAGATCTGTATAATTATCCATAGAGAGAGTCTCTGAATAGAACTTCGGTGTTCCTTTCTTCATTTTTTAGGTTTTGATATTGAGTGAAAAGCTTCATTCAGTTGCATCACAGTTTGATCATCTTAGAGCTATACGATTTCAAGAAGCTATCAATCGAGCAATGCCACGAAGGAAGCTGAGCCATGTGCCTAACTTAAATTCAGTAGATCACTCTGAATTAGAATATGAAGAAGGCAAGGAACCAGATGAGATTGAATTGAATTCTCGGGGTGTCCAACAGCAACTTTTAGATGATGAAACGCGCGCTCTCCAGGTTTTGGCATACTTGCACCTAACATATCACATAAACTGTAATTACTATTGAGAATCTGGAATATAGTTAGGGCATTTAGATTTCAACATCATCAAAATATAAAAGCTGCTCTTTGTATATATTGCAGGTGGAGCTAACGAGTCTCCTAGATGTTGTTCAAGAAACTGAAACCAAGATGGTTGAGATGTCTGCACTGAATCACCTTATGTCCACACATATTCTCCAGCAAGCTCAACAGATTGAGCTTTTGTATGAACAGGTCAAATTTATTTCTTCAGTTCTTTTTCAAATGTCTTTTTGTTGTGAAGACACATATCGGCTTCATAGATATCTTCAGCTTCATGAATATTGGGATTGATTATGTCATCATAGTCTTTTGCCTTGTTGCAGAATGCTGTTTTTCTTCTCTATTTTTATTTGTGGAGGTGGGTTGGGTGTTTAAAGGAAAATTAACTATTTTATGGACAAATTTTTCAATATTTTCTTCCCTCCATATTGTTGGACTACAAACACAGTTCACATTTTGATTTAGATTTGCAGAGGAAGAACATGAATCTCTTTACAAACTGCATGAAACTTAGATATATTGTTTCCCAAATGGGAGTAATTACTAAAACTTTATCTAACAGAGAGAAATAGATTCAACAACCTGATCGCGGATTCAAATCATGTGGGGTTTGAATAGTAGCTCATGCTTATGTACAGTGGGCTACAATTTGAGATTCCGTTCTTTCTCAATAGGTGTAGCATTTCAATTATCTTTGTTCCTTCCCATTTTGCTATTATCTTGTTATTCGTTCCCTTTGTCCAATTACCATATACGTTTTTTTTTTCCCTTGTTTCACTTGCTCATGAATTCATATACATCTGGGCACATTATGTACTGATATTGGATAAAGTAGCAGAATGCGTAAAGGCATATGATTTGTGTTACCAGACTGGAAACAGAATATTGTTATCGGGCACTTCTTATCAATATTTTCTAATACCGTAATAATATCACGATTTGTCTTTATATAGTGACTGATATTCAAAGTGTCGGCTAATATTTTTTGCCAGGTATCAACTCAAAAAATTTCTTTTTCGTTTGTTACCAATATGAATCTCCCGATATGGCCAACATGGATACCTCTTTGAGCGATACCGATATTTTCATTGCTTTTTTTTTTCTCGGTGTAGATCATTACTCTTTGAAACTCATAGGCCTGTAAAATGACACCCTGCTTATTATTTTTCTTGCATCTCTTTTGAATTTGTTATATAGGCAGTTGAAGCGACAAAAAATGTGGTGCTGGGTAATAAAGAGCTTTCTCAGGCCATACAACGGAACAGCAGCAGCAGGACTTTTCTCTTGCTATTTCTGTTTGTACTTTCTTTTTCTGTCCTCTTCCTTGATTGGTACAGCTGACATAGACCAAGGAAATAAAAACGAAGAAGATACGGCATATAGTCAGTTCATGGGCGACGAGCTACCCCGGATCTCAAAAACAATTGTTCACTCCTCGTGTTTAGCAGCCTTTTTTGAGCTGCCCATTGTCATTTTGTTTAAAAAAATGGAGAAATGAATGTGTATTTGATCGAGGGGAAGATAATATGCTTTTTTGAAGGAGATGATGTCTTATCCTGGGAGAAGATATATTTTATATATTTTTAAAGGGGGAGATGTTTCATGAGGGATTATGTTGATATCCATGATGATTTTGCTATCTATTGCTTATGTTTTTTTTTTTTTTTTTTAAATTTATTCATTATGTTTTTTCTTATTCTCTGCCCCTGTGGCTGTGTTAAATTTTTTATTTGTGCATGTTATATGTTTCATCCCGCAAGTCTACAGTACAGTGTGCGTAATGGATAATAATCAGCTGGCTATCAAAATCAATATTTATATATTTTTAATATTTTATTTTACTGTGTTTTGTTGCAAAAATCACCAGAAGTTCGTTATATCTACTGTCAAATTTGGTGGTGTTATTCTTTTGTCTTGGTGATCTTGGTTGTCTTGGGGCTGAAAGTGGAGAGGGTCAAAGCCCTTTTTGCCGAGCCAGCGCGTAGCGCAAGTTATGAGCCACCGATTAGCTCATGCTGAATTTATTCGGATTTGATATGGGTGGCGGCCACTGATACCAAGGAGAATGTAGCTCTTGCTGAAGTTTTTAAGTTTCAATGTGAATGTCAGCCGCGTGGCATGAACATGAATTCAGTTCATATGATATTTAAATGATTATATACAAAAAAGGATATTTCTAAAATATTGAATAGCAACTCCTTTCGCTGTGGCCCTGGCTATTACAATTTTTTCTAATTCTCTAAATTTGTGTAAAATTAAAAATTATAAACTGGTCAACCGGAAAATCATTTATTTATCAGAAACCAGAAACTTTGAAAGCAATATTTAGCTGGGCGAGCTGATCATAAGTTTGAGTGTATTGGGTCATGATCTAAATCCACATACAAGGCCCATTGAAAATGGATCGACTTATGGGCCGATTCGACCCTATAAACCCAAACCGTGTGTGCAGTTGGATATATATTGATACGCACGCCATCAAATCATCAATTAGGGTTTCTATCTTCTGCCGTTGCCGAAACTTTCGGAACCCCCAAACGCTTTCAGTCCCCCAAAAATGGTGAAGGGTCGCCAAGGAGAGCGTGTCAGGTATACGATCTCTCTCTCTCTCTCTCTGCTTGTTGCTTCTTTGAGTTTTTATTTTTTTAAACTTAAAATCTTATGATATATTTGCTAATGAAGATTTATTCTCAGGCTGTATGTGAGAGGATCAATTCTCGGCTACAAGAGGTAAATTAGAGCATAAAATTTGTATAAAATCCGTTGATTGATGTTTTGTTGGGTTTTTTTGTTTTCGTTTTTGTTTGATGAGTGTAATTGAGCTGTGCATTTTGTTCTGTTGATGGTATGTTGTAGGTCGAAGTCGAACCAGTACCCTAACACTTCTTTAATTCCGAGTGAAGGAGTGAACACCAACGAAGAAGTAGCCTGGTACTTGGGAAAGAGAATGGCTTACATTTAC
>JAOVVI020012358.1:0-12277 GCA_028571085.2 Nepenthes alata | reverse complement strand
ATGATTAAGGAAAATGAAATTATATGAAAGTACTATAACCTTAAGAAATATAAAGTTTGCGGAACCTTAGTGTAGCCTATAGTTGTCCGATATTGATTTTCATGTCTCGGGGAATCGATGTCTATATTTTTATAGGGATACTTACAATCCTGTGAATAGCATACGTTGAAATATTGATAGATATCGTATTAAGGGGTGCTAAGTTTGACATGTGATTTAATATAGAGTATTCCGTATTCCGTTTGGGCATGGCTTTTGGTTAGATCATGGTAATACAAACATAGCATATTTTGACGAGAATAATGGTTGCATGATTTGGATTCGACACTTGTACACTGTGGGTCTGATACTGATTTTCATATCTCAGGGAATCAATGTCTATATTTTTAGAAGGATACTTAGAATTCTGTGAATAACACACATTGAATTATTGATAGATATCGTACCAACGAATGCCGAGTTTGACATGCGATTTAAGATAGTGTATTTTGTATTCCGTTTGGACATGACTTCTAGTTAGATCACGATAATACAAACGTAGCATATTCGGACAAGAATAATGGTTGTATGATTTGGGTTTGATACTTGTACACCATGGGTGTAAATATCGTCAAACCATAGAACTGGTTGCTTGTCAAGCTTACGAGCATTGATACCTTGTGAATGTTACTAAGTCATTGGTGACAAGCGCATAATCATTGGTTCATAATAACATAATAAGATCTAAATATATTATTGTGATATCGCATATAGTTGGGACATTTATTGAGATAGGTTCGATGTGAACATATCTATGTTGATATTTGGATTTTTTGAAATCGCGATTGTGTTTATGATATTTCAGTTATCATTGTAGCTTTTAAGCCGTGGTTATGACATAGCATTGAGCCTCGAATAGTTATTAGTTTAGTACATACTATTAATCTTGTATATCTTTGATATTATTATCCAACATACTTTATTATATTATAATATTATTGATTATATTCACTTATTGAGTATTTGGCTTACTCTTATATTTTTTTAGCTTTAGAGTATAGTAGGTTAATAGCTACTAGCAGAGATCGTACATTTGCCGTGAAGATTTTACATAGAAATGATTCCAAAGATTTGAAACTTTACGATCAGAGCTAGTGAGACTCCTATACTATTTTATTAGTTTTTAGAAATTTTATCGAAATTACATTTCTAAGAGTTAATGTTATTATCGATATTTATGTTTAACTCTCATTTCGAAGAGTTTAAAATTATTATAAATATTTTTTTATGATGGATTTATGATAAGTATTTATAATTTGAGTTTTTCACATTGTCGGTTCGAGCCAAGACAGGTGATTCGAATATGCGTCCTCACACTTATCATTGAGCTATAGGTTGTCCTCTTGAGGTAGGAAAAACTCAGTGAAACATCTGACTTCTAAACCGTCGAGCCGATAAGCATAATTCAACAAACATTTTACATAATATAATATTAGGTTTTTGGTCACCCCCTTGTGGGTCCTATACCCTTGGTACATGTATTGTTTTGTTGTTGCTAAACCATGCCTAATGGACCCATGTACTAGCTTCGATAGAATAATAGCATCTGATGCATATCTAATGGACGCTTAAAAAGAACACGCGTGCCAAAACACTTTCAGGGTAGTTTTATCCATTGGCATTTGAATGCCAGCCACGGTTTTGAAGTGTTTTGCTTGGGTAATGGATTTTTAATTCAAACAAGGTTCCAATAATCTATCATAGCAGAGATTTATTCTTAACTTTGTACAACAAAGTTTGGTTAGATAGATCCAAACATACTCATCCATATTTTTCTGAGGAATTTCTGTAACTTCAACCTCTAAGCAGTCAAGGACGTCAAGCCATAGAGGACGCAAGATTCATGCTTAATTAAAGGATCCTAAGCTGACCCAAGTAGCACAACCTTAGAACGTTTAATATAGAATACAAATTTCTATAGTTGTCATCAACATTGGACTTGATTTCAATTATACAGAAACCTAAAATGATCACAAATCCAAAACGATCAAGAATAACCAAGCATGGTTACTTCAGCTATTAGCAAAATACCCATATAAAAAACGGGTGCTAGGAAAGAAGTATGACAATCGGATGCTTCAAACAACAAGAAAAATGTAAATATAATTTTGGGAAGACAACTGGTCAATCACAGAAAATATGCCCTAATCCAATAATACTCAATCGAGCCCGAGTGACACAGACCTCAAGGATAGGTTCCCTCCTGCAAATCATTACTTAATAACAAACGCAACAAAATAATGGCTTCTCTAACTCATATATTGTAAATAAACTAGCCGATAGCCCTGGGTATTGCACCTGCTTTTGGTGTGGTAGAAATATTTAAATTCATCGTCTGATGATCCCACAAAAATAAAATTCAGCCAATTTTCTTGCTGTTTATGTACTTTTATCTTCGGAGGCTCAAGGACTCAAACCGTCACGTGCTTTAGTATGAGGTTTTGAATTTCACAGGAATAGAATTAAGAAGTTTAGTATTCCACCCTCAAAAAGGGTAAGATTTTCATCTATTTAATATCATTTTGTGACATCACCGAGTGGTAGAGATTCCTATTTAAAGAGTACATAAACGTCCAAATAAGCACACCAACACAACACAAAAAAGTAAAGCAAAACAACAAAAAAGGAACACAATAAGAAAGGAAAAACTTCAGACTAGTAGCCAAGAATTATATGCAATTCAATTCATGTTAAGCCGCAACAATATAGATAACTTACATGATCAAGCAGGAGAACATCCTCTTCCTCCTCGAGCCGGGAGAAATCTATAGCATGCTGACCGGTCACGAGTTCTAGAAGTGTTATGCCATAACCAAAAATGTTTGTCTTCTCCGATGACTTTCCGGTGGACAAATACTCAGGGGCAATATGGCCCATTGTCCCTCGCACTTGTGTCGTGACATGTGTTAATTTTACATCCATCAATCTCGCTAGCCCAAAGTCTCCAAGAACAGGTTCAAAATTATCATCAAGAAGTATGTTCGCAGCCTTTAGATCACGGTGTATGATCTTAGGATTGCAATGCTCATGCAAGTATTCCAAGCCGTGGGCCGTACCAAAAGCTACACGCATTCTTGTAGGCCAGTTGAGGCCTTCCTCGTTGGGCTTTAAATCTGTAGAAGTGATATGAATTTTAATCCATTGGCAAATCCAAATACTTTCTCGAAATATTGACACTTCTCATGAGCTAGCATATCAACGCCCACCATGTGTTAAAAAATTTTATTATTTTTATTTTTGATTCTGACATCTTTTAAAAACATTAGGATATTTTAAATTTTTCATTAAAAAATAAAAGTTTTTATATAAACTAAAAAAAAAAATAGAGCCATTAGATCGATTAAAAATAATTAAGAATCTTAGACCTTTTTTTTACCCCGATTATGTGAGGTGTGTTACAATTTTTTTTATATTGTTTCACTTGCATACTGATTCTTCTGTGAATTTTTTAAATGATGAAACAAGAAATATGAATTCTTTATTGACAATTTAACATAAAATAAAATTGTTAATTAATTATATTATCATATTGATAAAGAAACTATAAATATTAGTTAATATATCTCTAATATATCATGTCCTTAATTTTTTTAAAAAAACAATGTGTTGTTGTATTGTGTTGGCATTGATGCTTTTTAGACAGTACTGGCAAAAGTGTAAATCACTAACCATGATGAAACAGTGAGGTCATACCATTGCGATTCAAAAGGCACATGTTCAAACTACAAAAACCCCTTCTCTATAAAGCAAAACGCTAAGGCTGCATTGACCTAAACTTTCCCAGACCCTATAATATAAGAACCTTGTGCATCGTCTTCATTATTGGTGGAGTAATGTCTTCAACCTTGGGACCCTATGTGGGACATGGAATTCATTTACTGTGCCTAGTCTGGGAGCATAAGTCTCATACCCCATGCCAGCAAGGCCTAGGGTTCTCGGGCTTTTGAACCATACAGACCATGCTGAGCACGACGGTCCATAGGTTGCATGGCTCAATTAACATGTTCGCTTGATTTGGGAAAAATACAAAATTGCGGACACAAGAGGATTACCTCTTAAACGATAAGCCAGGCTGAGATTTTGCATGAATGGGTAAATGAGGATTCTCTCTGATGAGGTTGTGCAAAACCCAATCAAGCGAAGGAGATTCCGGTGAACTGCCACACTTATCAGCTGAACTTCCCTTAGAAATGCAGCTTCACCGCCACGATTATGATGATCGGAGAGGCGTTTTACAGCAATTTTTCTGCCATCTGTTAGGATGCCTCTGTAAACTTTTCCAAAGCCACCTTGTCCAATAACATTGCTTTCACTAAAATTATCAGTTGCCAGTTGAACCTCGCGCCAAGAAAATCTCCTCACTTGGCCAAAGGAAATTTTGCGTTCATCATCACCTATGATAACAAAATTTAATTTTTGCAAACTTCATCAAAGTTTTAGTGACATAAATAAAAGAGAACTAGTTTTGGGTGCCTTTTGAACACCCTTGGTACAACATTTGATGGCGTGGTGTCCTATCTATCGACACTAGTGAACCCACATAAGAATAAATGGATAGATGAAACGTCACATCAAAATAAATGCCTGAAGAGTATCTAAGAGATGGCTCTGTAAAATTACTTTATGAAAGAAGCGAAGAGAAGTACCTGTAACATCAACAAACACCTCATTCTTAAACTTTTGCAGTTCATGGTATTGGCATGTAAAGATGGCCCCTAATAACAGAAGAATGAATGCACCACAACTTGCAGCAATCAAGAAAACTTCAACACTTGATTTTTTGGTAGACACTGCAAAAAAAACCCGATATTTAGTTCATGCATAGACAAGCTCATATTGGTGATCGGGGGGAATCTTTTGTGAAGATTTAACCATGAGTGGAGGAGCTTGAAACGCAAGGCTGCTGTAAGCTGGCGCCACATGCAAGGTGTGTTCCTGTGAAACTGAAAGATTAATGAAATAAGATATATGTGCAAGTAATCTTAACATATAACAACAAATATGATGATCTCAGTATGCATTTCTTTATACAGAACAAGAGAATCAATATTTTGTTACTTTTTCCCATGAAACGGAATACTTCCTTTTTCAAGAATCCATTCCATGATAATTCCAATATAACAACAGGTTCCGTGGAGGGAAAAGAACATAGTGAACTTAGAATATTTAGAGAGACGGACGCATCAAATAGTGAAATTACTTGAATGTGGGAACTGAAAACAGTTGCTGTGAAATTCTTCCAGTCAAATTGTTGGATGAAAGATCCCTGCATAAAGAAACGATTCCTGAGGATTCAACTATAATACCTAAGCTAATAGATATGCCAGTCTCTAAAATTTGAGTTAAGCCCTTTAATATTTGTTATTGAACTTGGAGTAGATCCAATTAAGTTGCTTCTTCCAAGAAGGTCAAATATGGAAATCAAAAGTTTTCAAATATCAATAGGATAAAGGATATGAGAAATTTTCAAAAATTTCTAAATTCCAACAAATGAAGAAACAGATGTTACAGATTTTTAAGGTTGGAAAGCTGATCCCAGGTGTGTGGTATAGGACCATTGAAATTGTTGTTGGCAAGATTCAGGTTTTTCAGGTCCACCAAATTGCCAAGATAATAAGGCAATGGACCCGACAGCTTATTATCCTGCAATTCCCTGTGACAAGGCAAATGCAAATCAAATTTTAGCAGTTTCGACATCAGGAAACTACAGCATTAATACTTTGCTCACAATCAAGATGTAATGTTGTAGCCGGGGAAAAAAAGGATGCAACGTAATGTAAACCTCTCATAATGAAGAGAACCTCAAAGATGATTAAGCAATACAAGAAATGCTGTAAATCCATCACACCAATGCTATGTACTTTTAGATAACTACAAAGTAGTGGCAGAGAAACACAAATTTATTCTACTTACGTGTTATATTTATGGATAAAAATATCGGTATCCATATTGGTCGTAGTAGTGTCAGTATCGGCCATATTAAGTGATACATATCGCTATTGAACGCCGCGGACAAAATTTTTTTCGTGACAACATCAAAGCTGTTTATATGCTGAAATTTGCCTTCCTTTTGACATATGTTCACAAATTGGAATATTTTAGAGCTTGATATCTTCCTTGGTTATTGAAAATATACCCCAAAAAACCACAAAAGATTTAGATTTAGACTTCTAAAAGGAAAAAAAATGCCAATCCTTAAACATCAGCAGATATTTTATCTATGGTTCTATTGTCTCATACTGCTCATGCAACTAGAAATTTGCAGCAGATGTCTCATGGTAACTATGCGTCATTAAATTCTAAAGAAAATAAAACCATCATACAATATTTGAACTTTGGTGCTGCCCAAAAATCAGCATTTTTGTGTAATGAGAAGGCCAGAATAAGCTGCTATTAGTTGTTGTCAATCTTCCATACTATTTCAAAGACAATTACTGTTACAGAATTACATCATTCAAGCTCAACTTCTAGAATGAGAAAATTACACCGAAAGTGGTTCTGAAAAGAGGTTATGGATCATAACTTACCTCAGTTGACTTCAAAAACAAAGATAACTCACAGAGCAGGGAAATGGCCATTTGACGACTATTTTCTTCCAGGAGTAAAATTTCTGAAATAAAGACAGATTTAATAACTGGGATGTCGAAGTGGTAAGGATAGCTTGATAATAGCCTTTCTTATCCGCATGTTGCAGAAAAAAGAGCTGCTTTTTACTTTTGTCCTTCATCTCAATATTTTTACTTTAAAACATAAAAATCCATAGATCAGATCTAGAACTAAGGCCACCCATGTCCCTAGTCAACACACAGCCTCAACGCTGCCACCACAAACCATCTACCATACATCTAACATATTGCTAGACCACCACCATAAAAAACTCTAATATTCAACAATGGCTTAGTTACTCATGATAATCATACTATACATTGGTGATATTTTATTCAGCCCCTACATAATTCCATAACAAAAAGGTCCTTTTTTCTCCAATTCCATTTAGATCCAGAGTTTAGCTTGTACTTATAAAAACACTTTATGTTAGGTTTTGGTCACTTCTTTGTGGGGGTGATAACAAACGGATAGTCATCGGAAAGTAGTGTGATATTTGTGTGAGGATTACGGTGTTTATGCTTGCAAAGCATGCCCGAAGAGCCAAAAGCAGTGACATCCGAGCCCAAGGGGCACCTAAGGAACTGATTCCAGAAGGTGCGTGCTTGAGGGGCACCTATGACGCCATTCCCAGTGGCAGCCGTGCCAGAGGTGCACCTGACAGGCACTTGAGCGCGGCTTACAATATAAAAATGCGCCTAACGCGTTTTTAGGGTATTTTGAAATCATATCTCACACAAGGAGAGTCGCACAGAGAAAGAGAAGAGAAAAAGAGAGAAAAGAAATAGGTTTAGCATTCAATTGAGGTTCGATTTGAGTTCCGTTCTTCCCCAAAGTCAGATACGTTATTCTAGAGTAGTTTTCTAGAGCGTACTTCGTTTGATTTCTCTTATTTCTCGTCATATTTCTTTTGTGAGTTGTTAGGTATATTGAGGGAGTTGTAATCAACTATTCTTCACTCGGGATTACAGTGAAGGGATTTCGAAGGAAATCAATTGTAACCGACACTATTATTATTATAGTTGATTTATTTAAAATTTGTCCCGTGATTTTTACCTTGGTTGAAAAGGGTTTTTCATATTAAAAATATTGTGCATTATTGTACTTCTTTTGCTTACGAGTTTGGTAGTTAAACGTTTGACAGGGGGTTCGTATTTGTTCCGTTGTGCCGGGTTTTGTGTGTCTGAGTCAAACCCCAACACTTTATTGAATCTATCTACCTTGATGCATATGAATATCCATAATGAATATGACACAAGCCGGGAGGTGTTAAACTTGTGTGAAAATTCATTCCACTGCCCTGTTTCATGGAATATTTTGAAGAAGTTATAAATGTAATGAGGGGGGGGGGGGGCTTAATGCATTTAGATGGTAACTTACAAGCTAACCAAAAACTTCAGTTTAGTTATTGATGGTGAAAGAGTTCCTGAAAACCCATTTGAACCAAGGCTCCTGCAGCCATAATGAACAAAGTAAAATGCATCAGATAATTTCATGATGCCAACAAAATAACATGCAATACAGAGTGATAGTACTTATTTGAATGGAGATGTAGCGATAGGTCAACGAATCTTGGAATAAGTACTTCATGGAAGAAAAACTTACAGTGTTGTGACATGTCCGTTCATACATGAGACATGAGACCAGCTGAAGCAAGGACTTACTAAGTGAGCATCCCAACCGGTAATTCTATTTTCAGAGTCATTCAAAGCCCTCAAGAGATCAATCAAAGCTTCACCTGACAATTGGCAGAAGCAAAGACTCATGTGTCGAAAGACTGCCAGTGATTGTTGACATTGATTGTCATAATGATTTGTTAAACATTGGCGTAAAGAAGGTGAAAGGATTCACAAGTTATATCCCAGTGAAATGGAACTTAGACAAGCTTTCCAGGCTTCAGGGGATTGCAGTTGGTTGATTGTCTGTTTCTACTCTTCATTAAGGATTGGAAGACTGTAAGTCTGTAAGGTACTCTCTCAACTTTTGGAAACAATACTTATTTTTTCTGTAATAAAAGTCTTCGTGCTGGTAAACAAAAACTATCTCAACCATACATATAGGATATCCTCAGCCTTTGATGCCTTTTGCCTGAGAAAATAGGCTTTTCTAAAATATTATTCCTCCAGGAGAAGATCTCATTGGTGATCGGACGGCTGATAATTCAGAATGTAGGGTGAGTTCAGATCAGGGGCGCTGCTCCCCAACCTTGGATATAAATCTATGGGTGGGAATTTTAAAATATTAATATTTTAATGATGATTGTTTATTTTTTAAATATTAACATTCATTAAATATAAAATCCAAATGTAAAAAAAAATACAAAAAAACTATTTAGATGATCATTTTTAATGTTTAAATATCATTCCTGGTGCTTCACCCGTCACAGCGCCCCTCAATCTGGCTGGGTTCTCTACATGGCATGTTTAAGCATTATTTTTTCTTTTTTTGCCGCAGGTAGGGGGGTGGGGGGTGGGAATGGTGGTAATGAGTGACCAAGAGTTACAAATTTTTTATTTTTTTTTGGTTGGAACATATGAGGCAAATACTAAACTATATATCGGAAAACATCGGATGAGTCGACAGATATTCATTGTTATGCGATATATAGTCAATATGCTTACATATTTCAATTTTGTCGTGGCATCACAAAATATCAGTATCTAGGCCCCCAGTGCAGTATTTATTGGTTGATATTTCATTTCATTCAAACACAAAATATATGCAATTTTCAATGCACATGTTCATGTCGCAGAATTTCAGAGTAATCTAAACCCAAGTAGTGACCAGACAATCAAAATTTAATGGTTACACTACCTTCAACATCAGGGGCCTTGGTTGAATGACTGATTCTAAGCAGCAAAGTAAGAACAATACAATTCATTATCTTCACCAACAGATTCTGGGAAAAGGGAAGCCCGAACACAAAGCCGTCTCTGACAGCAGAAGAAGTATCATGCAGAGTTCCTTTGCCACACCAAGCAAATTTTCATTGCACAAGAGGGTAATATTAGAGATCAACCCAACAATTATAAAGCAGAAAATGGTGAGAAGCTTTGATGCAAATATCGGCCAATATGTATCGGTATTGGGGTTTCCTGATACCAATATTTTTCGATACCGTAACAATATTGCGATATGTTTTCGTATCAGTGATATATTACAATATATCGGCTGAAACAACCCTATTAGTTTATGATCTTAAGAAAACATTTATTTAGATATATCTAATACCGAAACAATATGTCTGATACCGATATAACCGCAGCCAATACAAATACCGATATTTTCATCCATGGTCAAAAGGCTACAGGTTACAACAGTGTGAAAACTGATCATTTTTGTTCAAAAGTTGGTTTCCACTTCATCTATCACACGAAGGGCACCCTAGAGGGCATTAACCTAATAAATTGGAGACATAATCCATGGACTTTTTTTCTCCCAGAGTTATTTTATCACTTAATATGTAAAATATAAGCAAGCACAATTCTGCTGACCTCATATAAACATTAACAAATAAATCAGTAATAAGGATTTTTGACCACAAGACAGATAGAAGTAGAATCTTTAGCTCAATACAGCTGAACAACATGATAATATAGAGGTTTCATTAAAGATGGATCGCACTAAGAAGCTCAAAACAGTAATAACTTCTTTAGAACACATTATTTACAAAATCAACCATACTGCATACAGTATGCTTCTTTTATATGTAAAGACACAATGGTATAAATTTCAGAATAAAAAACTTGGAGCAGTTTGGAACTAAATCTGTTAGAGGAAAATAAATTTCCATTGCAATATTTGCAAATTTGAGATGAAATGTTTGCAAACACATAGTTCACACCTCCCAAAACAAGATTTGCTTTTAATGTTTATAAACCTAATAAATCAAATGGGGGAACTTAGGAACACCTGCTTCCATTACACGTACTCCTAAATTCTATTCACTGTGCCATTGATCGAAATCAAACAGATACTATTGATCATGTTGAAATTACCTCTATCTTAGTATTCATTAGCTTATTCTAATAATTTTTTGGGGGTTTAGTAAGATGATGGCTGAAAAAAATGAAACTGCATATTAAAAAAAAAAAAACAACAGTAAAACAATGAAGCAATAAGTGAATCAAATCAATACAGAGAAATTGATCCAACTGCCATGCGTATCAAATCAAGACCTAATATTGACAGAAAAAGTTTAGGTAATACAAGCAGAACAAAACAAACAGCAACAAGAACGCGACAATAAGAAGAGCAGTAAATGAAACACTTACTATGTCTAGCCATGGTTGTTGCAACGTATGAGGAGACAATAAGTAAATCAAGAAGAACAAATAATGGACATTCATGATCAAGAATAAGTGAATATTGTGATGATGACGGGTAAGCAAGGGACCCACAAGCCATTCGATTGAAAGAGGAGAGTTGAGGAAAGTGCAGAGACAAAAAATATATAAATAAAAGGGAAAAGGGGTTTTAAATGCGTATATGAGAAAGAATAAAAATATGTGAATATGAAAGACCCCATGAATGCCAATATACTTTGAATGGCTAATTGCGAATCGCACATATAAACCCAGCAGCCAAAAAGCATCCCACTTACAAATTACTGTATTTGCTTTTAATTTTTTTATCATTTATCTCCATGGTATTGTCGCTTTACAACATGAAAAAAAACATACTCTCTCACCTTGCCTTCAAAAGCTGGGAGCATCAATGCTTGAGAGGGAAATCAATAACAATGAAGCTTGTCTTTGATGGTGGGATTATATTCCCTGTTTGGATAAGAACTCCGCTGTTAGCGATGTTTATAGCTTATTGTTCACTGGGTCACCGGCCGCTGACCTTCATTTGAGCGACTTCGGTGGAGGGTTTATGATACCTGCGGGTACTGGGAAGTAAATTGTTGGGTATGTAAACTTAAAAAGCAAACTTCAAATCGTCTAGAATTTATAACACGGATGCCAAGTCGTTGATTCTTCGTTGAATTTAGACTTCAATATGATTTGATAGCCGTTTCACTTTATTAATTTTATGATCATTAAATTAGGACAGATGGAATATAATCTAATTATCAAAGTCAAATTTATACCTATATCTATTTATAATATAAAACGAAATATTTTTTTTATTAAATTTGTTTTAAATACATATTTATATAAAAATATTTATAAGTATAAAAATATTTAAAAATTATAATATTTAAATTAAAAATACTATATTTAAATAAATAATTTTTAAATAAAAAGGTATCAAACCAAAAAATATATTTTATTAAAATAATTTTTAACTCTATATTTATATAAGAAAAAATATATTTTTAAAAATTTATAATTCAGATTAGAGTAGTTGAATTAATTACTTTTACACGTGTTGTGTGGAGCTCAAACATATTAATCGGGCTAATTTTTTTGATTGTGTTTATATATAATATTTATATGCTTTAATCAAATTTTATAAACATTTAAGGGAAAATCATACGGTAGATCAAAGTGTAACGTTATTTTAAATTACGGTCTAATAATTAACGGATATAAATTTATTTTAACAAACAAATATTAATCAATGATATGATATATTTATATTTAAAAATTAGTTAATATTATAAAATAGTATTATATTTTTTGCATGT
>JAOVVI020012357.1:0-12277 GCA_028571085.2 Nepenthes alata | reverse complement strand
CTGGGAAGCTCCGCTCGAGCGGGGCTCGAGCGTGCATCAGGCGGGGCTACGAGTGGTGTTTTTATCAAGTACCTTTTTATTTTACCTTGTATAACTTTTATTGTTGGTTTGGGAACCTTACAGATGGGGTGCGACATGGGAGCAGCACGGGCACGATAAGGCAGCTGTTAGGCTACAAGGGATAAGAAAGGGCTCATAGGGCTCAACAAGGGCTTCGGTTTGGTGCGCTGGGAGCTATTAGGTGCAACACGAGCAGTGCTGGGGAGTGACCCTGGCATTGCTGGGCACGACAAGGGGGCAACAATGGCACCACTAGACATGGCAGTGGCACTGCTGGAGTGGGCCATGATCGGCAAGGGCGTTGCTTGGGTGCAACATGGGTGCCATGAGGTGCGGTAAGGACGCCGCTGGGTGCAACACTTGTGGTGATGGAATGACCCGAGCATTGTTGGGGATGACACAAGCACCGTAGGGATGTGCTGGGTGTGATAAGCGCACTACTGGGGCACGCTGAGGAGTTTCTGGGCGCGACAAGGGCATTCCTGTAGAGAGACCTAGGCACTGCTGTGCGTGACAATGATGTTGCTGAGGCATGACACTGGCATGACACAAGCACTATTTGGCTCGACGCGAGAGCTGCTGGAGCACAAAAAGCACGGCATGAGTACTGCTAGAAACGACAAGGGACTAGCACAGGTGCGACACAAGCGCTATTGGGCATGACAATGGAGCTACTGGACACGACACTAGCGTGACAAGGGCATTCCTCGGAGCACTGCTGGGCGTGACAAGGGAGCTGCTGGAGCATGATAAGTGACATGAGTGCTGCTAGGAGTGACAAGAGACCGAAACAAGCCCGACACCAGCGCTGCAGTGCACAGTAATCAAGCTGCTGAGCGCGACATGAGGGCGACAAAGGCATTCCAAAGGTGCAACACTAGCACTGCTTGGTGCGACAAGGGAGCAACTGGAGCATGACAAGCGACAAGTACCCAGCACGGGTGCGACACAAGTGCTGCTGCGCGTAACAAGGGAGATGCTGAGCACGACACATAAGGGAGTTGTTGGAGCATCATAAGGAACGTGGGTGCTGCTAGGAGCAACAAGGGACTGGCACGGGTGTGACACCAACGCTGCTGGACGTGATACCAATGCAGCTAGGTGCAACAAGGGAACTATTGGGCATGACACTGACGCGACAAGGGCATTCCTAGGAGCACTGTTGGGTGCGACAAGGGAGTTGATGGAGCACCACAAGTGATGCAGGCACCGCTAGGAGCGACAAGGGATCGTTACCGGCGTGATATTAGCCCTGTTGGGAACGATAAGGGAGATGTTGTGCGTGACACCGGCTAGACAAGGGCATTCCTACTGTGCGACACGAAAGCGACACCAACACTACTTGGCGTGACAAGGGAGCCGCTAGAGCATGACAAGCGACAAGGGATCGGCATGAGTGCAAACCAGTGCTGCTGGGCGTGACCTGGGATATGCTTGGCGCGACACCAGCAGAGCTGAGCATGACAAGGGGCAGCTGGTGCACAACAAGCGATGCGGGCACTACTAGGAGTGGTGAGGGACCGGCACAGGCATGATACCAGCGCTGCTAGGCACGATAAGGGAGCTACTGGGCGTGACACCGGCTTAACAAGGGCATTCCTAGGAACACTGATGGGCATGAGAAGGGAGCTATTGGAGCACGACAAGCGAAGTGGGCACCATTGGGAGCGACAAGGGACCGACATGGGCGCGATACCAGTGTTGTTGGGCGGGACACGACCAAGGCAGGGTGTACCCAGGGAGCAACACGGGCGCGACCCCAGCACTACTGGGCGCAACAAGGGAGCAGCTTGAGCAATACAAGCGATAAGGGACTGGCACGGGAGAAAAAGCAGGGCAGTTGTCATGATAAGGGAGATGCTGGGCATGAGACCAGTGTGACACCAACACTACTAGGCATGATAAGGGAGTTGTTGGAGCATTACAAGCGACACGAGTGTAGCTAGGAGTGACAAGGGAGCTGTTGGGCACAATACTAGCACATCAAGGTCTTTCCTACGGCACGACACCAATGCGACACCAGCACTGCTGGGCACGACAAGAGAGCTATTAGAGCAACATAAGCTACACTGGCGCTGCTTGCCACAACAAGGGCATCTATGGGTCACGATAGAAGTGTGACATAGGGAATTAGTGGGGCGCGTTGCGGGATGCAACAAGATCATGACACATGCACTACTTGGCACATAACACTGCAATGGTAGTTGTGTGACATGGTCAACTCCGATTATTATTGGGGCACAGTAGGGACAGGCCTTGAAAAGTTAGGGATGTGGCCGACGGTTCTCTATTCTATTCCATTTTGGTTATCCTACCTTGAAAAGTTAGTGGTTATCGTAGGGGCATTCCAGGGGTAATGCAGAGTAAAGTGGATAGCTGTGACGGTGGCAGTGGTTTGTCCCTATGCCTCCATTTTTTTCAGATCGTTGCTCAGTTTAGGGAGAGGGATGAATTGAAGTGACGAATGGCTAAATCTTAGTGGATCGTGGCAGCAAGGCTACTCTGCCACTTACAATACACCGTTGTGTATTTAAGTCATCTGCAAAGGATTTAACCTAACACTCAGTGGAAATTATACTTCTAGGCAGCCGATGTGGTGCATCTGCCGCGGGGGCTTGGCCAAGATAGGTGCCCTTGGGGGCTACGCCCCTACTGTGGGTCGGCAAATGAGCCACGAGTGCATGCGTTGATCCTGGACCAGATTCTGATTTAGAGGCATTCAGTCATAATCAAGCGCACAGTAGTTTTATTCCATCAACTTTTCAAACATGCCCGAAAACCAATTGCGCGAATCAACGGTTTCTCTCGTACTACATTGAATCACCATTGCAACACTGTCATCAGTATGGTAAAACTAACATGTCTCACGACTGTCTCAGCCCAACTCACGTTCCCTATTGGTGGGTGAACAATCCAACACTTGGTGAATTCTACTTCACAATGTCAGGAAGAGCCGACAACGAAGGATTAAAAAGCAACATCTCTATGAATGCTTGGCTACCACAAGCAAACTATCCCTCTGGTAACTTTTCTAACACCTTTAGCTTCATATTTCAATGGTCTAAAGGACCATTAGGCCACGCTTTCATGATACATATTCATACTGAAAATAAGAATCAAATGAGCTTTTACCATTCTGTTCCACATGAGATTATTGTTCTCGTTGAGCTCATCTTAGGACACCTAAGTTATCTTTTAATAGATGTGCTGCCCTTGCCAAACTCCCCACATGACAATGTCCTCCGCTTGAATCGTCCCACTTGGCAAGCCTTGAGTCCAAACAGAGGGGCCATGCCCCGCCTTTGACTCACCGAATAAGTAAAATAACATTAAAAGTAGTGGTATTTCACTTTTTCCCAAGGGCTCCCACTTATTCTGCATCTCTCAAGTCATTTCACAAAGTTGGACTAGAGTCAAGCTCAATTGGGTCTTCTTTCCCAACTAATTCTGCCAAGTACATTCCCTTTGTTGTGGTTTCGCTAGATAGTAGATAGGGTCAATGGGAATCTCGTTTATCCATTCATACGCGTAACTAATTAGATGACGAGGCATTTTGTTACCTTAAGAGAGTCATAGTTACTCCCGCTATTTACCCGTGCTTTGTTAAATTTTTTCAATTTGACATTCAGAGCACTGGAAACTTGTCAAAACGGCCAAAATGTCCAAACTTGTCAAAACGTCTATCTCGGCAGTTGCTATTTCGAAAATTAGATATAAAATATACGCTAACTTTCCTATATTCATCAATTGACATATGGAACTCTAAACCATAGCCTAATGACTCAACCACACTAGACTAGTGACTAACCATTATTAAAGACACCTAAGACAGTATGTTGGTACTATTTCAGCTTAAGAGACTCATGACTAATCACCAGTAAAGACACCTAAGTAGATGTGCTTGCAGTAACCCCGTCAATGCGAAAGGTCTATATAAGGATGGGTAAGGGAGAAGGACAGGAAAAAACGGTAAGGAGAGACAGAGAGGAAGCAGAAAGAAACGAAGGGATGAAACAGAAGGAAAATAAGGAAATAAGAAAGAGAGTTGAAGAGAAACCGAAGACAGCAAGGATTTTTGACTAAATATTTGGCAAGTGTACTTGATTTTCTTCTTCCTTTGGTGCTGATTATTGATCATTTTTTCAAGTATTATTAATCTAATGCTTGCCTTGTATTAATTTCGTGCTCATATCATCATTTTAGCATAGGTTGTACATGGCTGAAATTTGAAGGCAGAATTCAGAGGCAGAACAACCTCCATAATCTGACTTATTCGGTGACCAAATGGTCTCCAAATAAACTCAAATTTGGTATACAACAAGATTAATATCTTACCTAATTAGTGACCAAATGGCTCCCGGAAATGAGCTGAAACGGTCCTTGAACAGGCCCTTGCATCAGTAGCTGATAAAAATTTGACAGTTTGATAACATCCGAATTTGTAGCCTAGGAACCGGGCTCCAAATTGGCCAAGTCGGCCATCATACAAACTTAAGTACCTTAGGATGATGTTCAAGAGTCACCCTGAAAGATTGGAACCCAAATTAGTCATGAAATGGTCACCAAAACACCAACCGAAATCTGCTGCAATAGAAATTGCTGAACCAGACTCTGACTTATGGATTATGACCAAAACCAGCTGTAAAATCAACTTGAACCAATCAGGAACCAAACATATTATTAAATAAGAGTCTCTTAGGTGTAATTTGACTTCTTGAACCAGTCAATAACCAGTCTTAAATTGGCCATAAAAGTCGGAATAGCCAAACTGGTCCCTGAAGTACTCTGCTGATGCTGAATTGGCAGCTTGAGAAAAGTGAACCAAACCGGACCCAATTCGATTGAACCTGCAGCCAAAATTTGCACAAAAATGTTAAGAAAATATAAAAAAATCAAGCTACAAAATTAGGCTTGAAATAACCCCTGAACCGGACCCTTGAATCAGCTCCAAAATCTGCCAAGTGACCTGCTGATGCTGTACATTGCAGCCTATAAATTTTTTTTTGTAATTAAGAAAAGATGTATTAAAATTAAAAAATTTACAGAAAAATTTATATTCTAACTCTAAATGTTTTGCTAACTTAGAAGTAGAACATAGAGGTCAGGGCGTCCCCCGAGCACCGTGCACTTGTAGTAAAAACGATATATATCAGGCTAATCTACCTAAGCCTAGAAACTCGGTAATTTTCAATAAGCATGAGAAAGTACACAACCCTATGCCTCTCGGGCATTTGCATCATGGTCGTTTGCATCTCGGACATTTGCTGCAAACAAAGCCTTTTTCATCTCGGTCAGTTGCATCATGGAATTTATCATATCCCTCGGTCAAAAGAAAATATCTCGGATATTTTCATCTCGGCTCTTTGCAGAGGACAAGGCCCTTTTTATCTCGGTCATTTGCATCACGGCTTCTCAGCCAAAAGCAGCAAACTCGGTCATTTGCACCCCGGCTCTTTGCACCAGCATTTTGCAGACTCCTTTTCATTGGCCTTTATGTGAGGCCCTAGTCTTACGAAACACCCAATTCACAATCTCCTTTTCATTAATCAATCGAGGGTTGTACTGAAATAATTGCCTAAAATACGGTTTTTTGATAATGGATATGTGCGCCTTTAGGGATGAGTCCCGTGAGGCCTCGGAATCGAAAATGTAATAATTGAAAATAATTAAAATAATGAATATCATTAAGAGGCCAAACATGTAGTGAAAAATGATGGTTGAAAGAAAAAAGTTGGAAAAGTACCCGAGTTCAGCAAGCAGCCGAGTGATGCCTGCTGTGCACAGAGGCGCTGCAGCGAGTGCGAAATTCAAGAATGTAGCCGCTCGCCGCACGCCTTCTAGGCGCTTGAGCACGATTAGCGGAATGTAGCCCACTCGCTGCGCGCTCGAGACGCGGTCAAGCGCGGCCTCGACTTTTGCCCACGTGCTGACTTCGTTTTTGTTATGAAATGAAGGGGAAAAAGGAAAAGGGAGAGAGAGAGAGAACAAACCACGCATGAAGGAGAGGAATAAGAGGAAGAAGAGAAGAGGAGAAGGGGAATTACTTGTTGCAATCCACACCCGGTAAAAATAATGGTAGATCGGGTCAAGGCAAGTGTACTTCGGATGTTGTTTTTCGTTTTTCACTGATTATCTTGCTTTAAAGTTGATAAAAATGCTCTAAACTGATGTTGATGCATGTTTAAAGTAAATGAAGCATGTTTAAAGTAAATGAAGCATGTTTCCATCGATTTTTCGGTTAGATTTTATGTTTACCCATGTTGATTGCAAGTTTTGGCTTCAATTTCGTGAATAAGCATGCAAATTGCGTTTGATTTTGTCCCGAAAGCTTGTGTTGAAACCCTAGCTCGAAAATATTGGGAATTTCGGTTAAATTGTATGATTTAATTTATGTGTATGGATTTATGGCATTAATTTCATGAATAAGCACATGTTTAGAGATCGATTTGAGTCCAAAAGTTTTGGCGAAGCCCTAGGTACAAAAATGAAGAGGTTTTGATGATTTTTAAACGTAGCTCTTGTTATACAAAAGTTAATTGACATTGAAATGAAGCTCCTGGCATAATTTATTTTTGAAAAATTGTACTGATTTATACCGATAAATTTTCATGCACTGTTAAAGTAAAACTGAGTGGGTCTTTAGACCGTTACCATACGTTCTGAAGATAACTGAAAGTAATTTGTGAAACTCTTATTGTGAAGGAGGGTTTTCAATAAAGAGGTTATTTCTGATATCGATATTTAGGACCCGAGACTGACTACAGTCCGGATAGTTTCTCCGGCATGCCTTAGGACTTTATGGTGGTAATCGAGGATAACTCTGTCCATAGAGTTATTTGTGGTCCACCCTTCCTCGGGACATTACGGTCAGGAGGAATCACAATTACATGCCTACCTTTGGGTGGCATACATTACAGATCCCTCGGGATGGGATACACATGTTACAGTCATAGGCCTTGGATTGTGTGGAGTAAACGCAATCTATCCTCTATTATTCATCCCCTCAGCTGGTAGGGTATACTGGCAGGGTCTGTTACCGTTATGCTATGTTACCGATTACAGTACCGATTACAATTTATCGACTACATTTTATCGATTAAAGTTACCGATTACAGTACCGATTACAGTTTACCGTTTACAGTTCACTGATTACAGTACCGATTACAGTTTACTGTTTACTGATTACAGATTACTGATTTCTAATTATGAGGTTTAATATTGTCAAAGTATGCCTTCTCTGTTTTTCAAATTATGTTTTGTTTAACCGTTCTGTTTCTGCACAATTATATGTCCGTTCTGCATCATAGTTTTACCGCTCATATGCATGTACCTTACTGGGCCCCACCTCACTGTTTTATTATTTTTCTCCCTCCAGATGAGACAGTAGAGTTAGTGCCTGACGAGAAAGAGTAATCAAAAGAAATTTTTGAAAGCTTTTGAGGACCTAAAGCACTTGGAGCTATTTTGGGAGAGCATGTTGATGTAAAGACTTGACTGGACTTGTGATTTTGTATACTGATCTTGTGTCTATGGATGACCTTGCACATGTGAATTTTGTATAGAATGCATATGACATATGTGATAGTAAAAGGGAAAAACTATACTTCTGCAGGCTATTAGTTTATCTTTCGCTCTAAACTTTTGGATATACTGTACAAGTCCTAGACGGCATCTCGTAATCGAACTGTTAGTGTAGCTAACACTTTATAGATTTATACCATGGATGGCACATGTGATCCTGTGTATGCATGTTGTAGGAAGAATTGTTGATGATTGATAGTTGTGTGCTTGAAATAGTTGATCATGCATATTTTTAGATTTTTCATCCAATTACAAAGGGGACTCTACCGAAATTTCTGCAAAAGTCTTGCCTTATATTTTAGACCGATAATTATGTTTCTGTCTTGACGGAAGCTTTTGAGGAAAAAAATCCTGTTCCGTCACATATATATAGACGGCATGCTCATCAAAAGCACAATAGCCGACAACCACATTTGCTACCTAGGTGAAGCTTTCGAGGTGCTCCGGCGCACCATATGAAATTAAATCTAACAAAGTGTGTGTTTGGAATAAGTTTTGAAAAGTTCCTTGCGTTTATCGTGTCACACAAGGGGATCGAAGTGAACCCCAAAATAATAAAATCTATCATAGACGTGAATCCACCTCGAACCACAAGAGAAGTTCAAAGGTTTATCGAAAGACTCGCAGCAGCCTTTTGGTTCCTAACAAAATCTGCAAAGACATATCTACCATTCTTCGAGTCCCGGGGAGGAACTAAGGCAAATGAATTCCAATGGATGGAAGACTACCAATCAGCCTTCCAAGAGCTAAAAGAATACCTCACCAACCCACTTTTATTGTCTTTTCTAAAAGAAGCCGAATAATTATACCTCTATTTGGCAATATTTGACACGACACTAAACTTGGTCTTGGTCAGGCAAGAATCCAAGGTGTAACGACCGGTCTACTACGTCAGCAAAATCCTAATAGATACTAAGACTCGTCACTCACATGCCAAAAGGATTGCTCTAGCTTGGTCCGCTTCATCAGAAAGCTATGACCGTACTTTCAAGTTCACAAGATTATCGACTCACTGATTAGCCACAAAAGGGGATCCTATAGAAACCTGAAGTGTCTGAGTGACTGATTAAATGAACAATTAAATTCAACGAGTTTGACATAGAATTTTGAGCACGACCAACTATAAAAGGTCAAGCCCTCATGGACTTTATAGTCCAAATGACAACCTTGATTCTAAGTGATCTTGAGAAGCATGAGGACACCTATCACCACGAAGAGACCTCAACATGAATCTTGCACGTGGACAAGTTATCATCTCAGTCAAGGAATGGAGCAGGTAGTTCTGAGAACTCCAAATAAGTCAGAGATGAAATACTCAATAACACTCAAATTTTCGGCCACTAATAACATAACTGATTACAAAGCCTTATTGGCCAGGCCATAAATAAAGAAGGAATATTTTGGCCAAAAGCCTGATCATTTGCGACGACTCAAATCTAATCGTCAACCAAGTCAATTGATAGAGTAGAGAAATACGCCACATGCCAAGGGATGACAATTGAAAGTTGGATCAGCCGGTGAAAGCGGCAACAACTAGGAGCCTTGAGCAATACACTAGAGAGATGAGGAAAATCCTCACTGCCACGAGTGTAGAAGTCCCAGAAGAAGAGGTGCTTCAAATCTCAAATGGTGATACTTAGATGACTCCATACAAAAGATACTTAGAGGAAGGCCTTCTACTAAAAAAACTAGAAGACAGCAAGCGTATAAAAAGGATAGTAGGCTGGTACAACTTTATGGAAGAGAAACTGTATCAAAGAGGTTCTCCGTCCCCTACAAGCATTTCTTGATGCCAATAGAAGCTAACTATGTGTTACGAGAAGTGCACCTTGAAATTTGCGGGTCACACGTAGGAGGAAAGAATGCGGTGTTCAAAATCATGCAGTAAGGCTATTACTGGCTTACAATGAAAAGAGACGACATGGAATTCGCAAGGAAATACGTAAATTGTTAGATCTACGTCAATGTCCCTCATCGGCCGCACAAAGTACTCCAAACCCTACCATCACCTTGGTCATTCGCTCAATGGGAGCTCAATATATTAGGCCCATTAACCCATTACATTAGGATAAAGAAAATTCATCATAGTCGGTATTGACTATTTTACAAAATGGGTAGAAGTCTCTCCACTAACAAGAATAATCGAGCAAAGAATATGTATGCCCAAAATGCTTGATAGGTGCCTATGTGGCGCTCATGTGCAAATTGAATAGATTGGTGACACTTGAGCTGTGTCTAATGCAGCACTTATATACGCTTGAGGGCTTCAGCAGTGCCTTATGCATGCCTAAATGGCACTCATGTGCCGAATTGATTATAAAAGGCCTACACGCATTATTTTTAGTTATTTTTGCAGGAAGAAAGATGAGAAGAGAGAGAAAGTGAAGAAGAAGAAGAACTTGAGGAAGAGAATTTTGAAACTTTATCTTATTATATCAATCAAATCATAATGTTAAGGTAAGTATTTTATACCCACTCTTTAGTTCATTTACGAGTTCTTTGATATTATCTACATTTTCTTGCTTTGTAGCCAATACTCCAAGGTGGTATGTAAGCATTGTGGCATACACCATCTAGGGAAACAATGCTAATGGCAAAGTGGAAATTGCTCAATTGTAGTGGAGTTGGCCATACGATAAAGGATTGTCTAATTCCTCCAAGACGCACAAAGAAAAAACTCACTATCTCGGGGAAGACTTTCACGACAATGGCAAAGTATGCTAGGGTTGATCTATCAGTGACTGAACATGACCTATAGATTTTTGATTTTATGGCTTATGTATTCATTGATCATGGGTATACATATTCGTTCATGTCGCCTAAATTTATCTATAATCTACATGTATCTCCTAAAATTTTAAATTTTACTTTGATGATATCAATTCCAGTGTGTAAGACTTTGATGGTAGATATGATATATCCCTGGTGCACCGAGGTGATTCTTTTGGTTAATGTGCTTTGGAGAAACCATTCATTCGAGAAAGTAATTTAGAAGTGTGAAGATTAAATTCATGAGAAATACTATCTGTTCGACTATTGAGCTACATAAATTTCGAAGATTGAATTTTATAAGGGGGAGAGAGTTGTAATGCCTAGTTTCTATTTATGAAATATAATATCATCAAATAATTTTAGATCAATTTAGAAATAATTATATAATAAAAATTTGAATAAAAGTTGGCTTTTGAAACCAAGGGTTGTGCTTAATAGGTGCCTAAGCCACAATTATGTGCATTTTGGGTAGAATATGTATGTCCAAAGTGCTTAATATTAAGGTGCCTATACGGCACTCATGTGCAATTCAAACAAAATGATGACACTTGAGCTGCGTTTAATATAGCACTTATACACACTTGAGGGTTTGAACAATACCTTATGCATGCTTGTATGGTGCTCATGCGCCGATTTAATTATATAAGGTCTGTGCATACTTTTTTAGTCATTTTTGTAGGAAGAAAGATGAGAGGAGAGAGAAAGAGAAGAAGAAAAAGAAGAAGAAGAAGAACTAGAGAAAGAGAATTTTGAAACTTTATCATATTAGATCAATCAAATTAGAATGTTAAGGTAAGTATTTTATACCCATTCTTTAGTCTGTTTATGAGTTCTTTGATATTATCTATGTCTTCAATCTTTGTACCCAATACTCCAAGGGGGGATGTGAGCATTGTGGCATACACCATCTACGGAAGCAATGCTAATGACAAAGTGGAAATTGTTTCAATTGTATCCGAGTTGGCCATACAATAAAGGATTGTCCAATTCCTCCAAGACGCACTGAGAGGAAACTCACGATCTCGAGGAAGACTTTCACGACAATGGCGTAGTATGCTAGGGTTGATTCATTAATGACTGAACATAGCCTAATTGGAGTATGTATTAATTGATCCTAGGTATACACATTAATTCATGACCCCTAAATTTGTCTATAATCTACACGTATCCCCTAAAATTTCAAATTTTACTTTGATGATATCAACTCTAGTGTGTAAGATTTTGTTAGTAGATATGATATATACCTAGTGCACAATTTGGGTCAATGGGTTTGAATTGTTGAAGGATTAAATTTTACTAGATATGCCTGATTTTGCTATTATTTTGGGATGGATTGATTCGCATGTTATGATGCAAGCATTGATTATTTTAAAAAGCTAGTCTTGTGTAGCATTTTGGGGTTTGAATCTTTTGAATTTCAAGGGAATGTTGGGGAAAATCAACATTTGATATCGGCTCTGCATGTGAGCCTTTTAATCAGATATGGGTGCCAAGCTTATTTGGTTTCACTACAGGAAGTCATAATGTGTCTATTGAAGAGATTCTAAAAGTGTAAATTCAAGGATGTTTTACCGGAGGAACTGTTTGATTTTCCTCCAAATCAAGAAATTAAGTTTGCTATTGATGTGATGCTAGGATCTACATTGATCTTAAGGGCTCCTAATAAGATGGCTCAGTCTGAATCAAAAAAGTTTAAGCAGTAGTTACAAGAGTTAGTGGAGAAAGAATTTACTCAACCGCATGAAGACTTTCGGGTCTCAACATTATAAAAAACACGTAAAATAAAATCAAAATAATCCAGCATCGTTTGAAAGTTGTGTAGAATAATAAAAAGAGTTATACTAATCGTCGAAGATCCGATTTG
>JAOVVI020012356.1:0-12277 GCA_028571085.2 Nepenthes alata | reverse complement strand
CCCCCAACAGGCAAGCTGTCAATTCCCAATAATAATGAATAAAGGGGCACAAACTATACCCAGTCACATCAGCTCCTTTTTTTTTTCATTTTTTAAAAGGATAGATGAGAAGGGGAGGAGTTGGTGGATATTGAAGCCAGACCATTGGCCTACATAACAAGGCAATGCACCACTAGAATAGCCTAGATGTCCCATCACTTATCACAAGGATTATTAGTCAGTCCAGTTCTTTCCAATTCCCCAAATGTTCAGTAGGAAAACTATATTTACTTGCGGCCTTAGGTCTCTTATAAATAACACAGTGACATCTTCCCATAGTGCCAATGATAAGAGTACCGACGGAAGATATTGGAGACTTCTTACAATACTGAGACAAGCACTAGAAATTAATTTATTGGTATAAATTACCATCCTAATATTGTGGGAGGCATTCCGAAGACAGAGTCAGTTCCTTCCATTGTTTGCTCTTTAACAGAATTCCAAATAATTTCTGCCCCCTGCTTTGTATTGATTCTATCTGGCTAGATATTATTGTTCTATCCCACAAAGGGAAAAAAATTACACAATCACTATTTGTACTGAGTCAAGCATGTACCTCTAGAAAGAATGGTCAATGAAATCCATATTCCCTTGTACTTGTAAGTATATATATCAGCTTGACTTGGAAGAGAAAGAATTCTTGATCCATAAGCAACAATCAACTTGCTAACTTCTCGGAAAAGCAGTATTCCATTAGGAGATGATGAGTCAAATGTCAAGCGTTGGGATTTGTTCAGCACAAACTCGGCCATGAATTTCAGTAGAGGGGTGGTGACCTGCAGCAATATCTTTCTCTGTAAGGTAAAAAAAATCAGAAAATGCAACAAATTATCATATCAAGCTACATAAGGCATGGAGGTGATATGGCATGCTTGACCTTGTAAAATGCTGCTGCTCCTGGCTCATATTATTTAAGCCAATGAAATCATGTTCAATTAAATCCGTAATCAGAACTTGGTGATAAGTCAGTTAGATCTATAATCATCCAATCAACTATAGTTACTATAACAAATTAGCCAAATGATCATATCAGGAAAAATAATCTGAACCAAAATGAAGCATCCAGTGTCATCAATTCCAATTTTCGAAACTCAGGCAAACAGAAAGAAAAAAGGCTCCATTTGGGACCTTTGGATGGTGATCTTCCAGATTCCATAGCATAAATGACAACACCCAACAAAGAGTACAAACAGAAGCACACAAAAATTCAATCCCTAACCTCTGGAGTATCGGCACAGAGTGCTGTTGCTTTCAAGAGAAGTGGCATATGTGCTGGATACAGCCAATCAAAAAGAAAACCATATGTCCTGCGACTGAAGAAAGCACACAGAAGTTAAAATGAGATAAGTTTTGAAAATAATATTAAAATAATGGCAAGAAATTAACCTGTTAGTAGCCATGGTGATTCCTCTCAGATCCCGCATCAACCCAATCAGTGAATATTTCACCGGGTCATTCCGGAACATTGAATCAGGTGTTGATTCTAAGGTGACTAAAACCTTATTTTGGCATAATCATTCAATGAGACACTAAATTAGTCACTGAAAATGAAGCAAATTAATTACCACCAGACTATCAAGTACTCCATTCTGTCAATATGTCACACATACCTGAGAAAATGGCTCCATTGAACTTTTAAATTTGATAGCACTATCTTCCAAAAATATCAACGAACCAATAGTGTAATAGAAGGTTGTTCTTTTGTGAGAGGAACTATAATCTTCAAGGAAAGGGAAGTGCTCTCTCTTAATATCAAAAAAAGACCTCGTTAGACAGCAAACTTACATGGAACGGTATCGAACCTGGATTTATTAAGATACATTGAGGTAATAATAACTAATACATATAGTAGTTGTGCTTACATTGTGATGTAACATAATATATTGAATGGTATCCAACTTCAAAAGCAGTTTCCCTGTCATATATCTGCACAAATGTCACATCATTACACAAAAGGACAAGAAACATCTATGTATAAACAAAATTTTAGCAGTGATAGAACGAACCCAGATGCCATTTCCAGGAGTAAACCTAATGTCTGGCCAATAACCTCTTTACCCTGTAAAAGGGAAAAAAATGGGCAGCATTAAGTCAAGCAAAACCAGTAAACAACAAGAAATCAACGAACAATTACCTCCAAGTAACACTTGAGATTTGTGAGAAGCTTTCGAACAATGAGACCCAAAACCAACAGGTGATCATGAAGCCCAAGAAGTTCAGACAGTCGAACATATAACTGCTGCAATAGGAGCAGAACATACAAACAAGAATGAACACCCCAAAACATGGAAATATGGTACCTAGCTACAGCCTAACAAGGTTCCTTGGCAATACTGATATACCTTTGAAGCATGCACTGCCTGATCACCTATGTAAGACTTTTTAAAGTTCTGAAAGAAAGCAAGAACTGCAAGATCAAGCCTCTGCTTGCTTAGTTCACTATATCTCTGCCACATGCAAATAATAACAAAGAATTAGAGTGGGACCAAAAGGACAAAATGAAGTTTCGCAGTCTTGGGATTATACATGCATAGTCCCATATGATCTTTTGGTGACTGCACCTTGGCAGTCAAGACCAAGATATCCAAAAGCCCATGTGATGGATAGACATTTGTAGGCAAGACGTATATGCTATTTGCTTACTTGAGCATGCTTCTTTTAAAGGCATATTCAAGAAGTTCGAAGTTTGTGTCACTACATGCACTCATACTTCAAAGTTTCATCTTACTCCAAGAGACATATAAAAGACATGGCTTCCCAATTGAAACTAATTTGTGGACATTTTCTAGTTCCAAATCTGTACAATTGGAACTTTGATCAAAACACATTGCAATACACTAGGCTTTCTAATTCTTAATTACATTTATCTAAACATTTGGGATATAACTAGGCAGACATTCAACTCTCTCACGTGGGTTCCTGTCTTGCTGGGCAAGCAAATTGAATACAGCCCATCCAGAACCTTAGCCACACACACATACACCAAAAAAAAAAATCATTTTGATTCTGGAATGTCCTTTTCATAAAATTCTGGGTCTTCATTCTCAATCCTGGTCACTTGATAATTTCTACTACAGTAATTTCAAGTGGTGTCGAAGATCATAAGGGACTTGTGATTGTAGAAAAATCTTATTAATTGAAAGAAGTTCTTACAAGGGTAACATCTTCAAGTAAAAAACTACCAAAAAATATTTCAATGCCATAAAAGTTTAATCCATATCACACCCCAATTAGTCCAACCAAGCAAGTTTAGGCAAAATTACACCAGAAAAAGGATATTGTACTTAATCATATTAATTAATCAAGACAAATGCATGATTATCATGGTGAATACAATGTATTGAAAAATCGCCATGAGCCTAAAGAAAAAAAGGTGGATGTGGGATCTAGAAATGTCAAATGTATAGTCTTATTCTTCTATTGTAAAGAGATGGTTTCCATTATTTGAACCCTTGGCCTCCGGGTTACGGTATAACCTTAAAGTTGCGCCAAAGTTCACCCTCTATTCTATCTTCCCAAAAGGAGAAACTATTTTTTTATACATTTTGCCTCATTGACTTGACCATATACTACTTTTGGACAAACAAACAAGACTAAAGATGCGGCATAAATAGAAGAAACTTCAAATACTTGAATAAAGGATGGGTCCAATAGATATTACCTGACTGTACAAACCAGTGTCCATCACATTTATCAACTGTAACACCCGTGCAGAAAGATCTGCATCAACTGTTTCTTGTGATTCCCCACTGCATGAGAGCAGCAATAAAAACTATTTAAAATACATAATTCTTGTCATATGGGATTGGAATTAATCAATATTAGCAGGATATTTCATGGCAGACCCAGCAAATTGCTTTATTTTCAGAACTGCAGCAACTATATGCACCATCCAAGCAAGTTTGGTCTCAATGACTGAAAGTTTGCTGGTATCTAAATGATCTAGGATGTTTGCCCCTTCCTACGTAAATATCATACACAAAGCAAAATTAGAACAGAATAGGGAGTCATGCAAAGATCCAAAAAAGAGCATAAGCTTGGAAAATATGCTTGACCACACCATAAATGTTTGTAAGATAGGGTCCATAATCTTCATCATGTATGTACTACAGCTTCCATACTGCAGCATGGCAAAACAGAAATCCCACACAATCAGAGGTTTATAGAATTAAATAATTGGATGAATAAGGAGATAAAACTTCCCCGTGAAGAAAATATAAAGAATCACAGGGGACAGCAATACTGTTAGGCTGAAGTGTCTCAGCAGTGAACCTGAAATCTGCAGAGGTATGGAAAGAAATCAAGTTGATCCTGGAGCATCTCAACATTATCAAGTGGATTTTCTGAAAGATCATCAGAGATTCCAACCTGTAACAACCGAAAGTTGAATGAGCCCTTACATAGCCTCTTACACCCCTAAAAAAACCAGAAGTTGAATAGACAGATGAAATAAATGGGAGAATTTCAGGGAGGATATATATGGTGTAAATGAAATTCCTGTTGCATTATGATGTGCTCTAACCTCCAGAGGATCGAATCTTGAAGAAATAAAAGTTTCCAAAATCTTGGGAACAAATTCATCTAGGCGGATTGGGGAATCACCCTTGAAATATGGTACAGATGATACCATTCTGGACCAGAGCCCAAGTAGGTAATAAATACTGCCGCTGGCCCACTAGAAACAGATGTTTTGATTTGATCAGTCTCATACAAATGGAAGCTATTAATATGCAAAAACAATTGAGAATAAAGTTACAACAGAACTCATTCAGTGTTACTCCAAATAAAAATTTAATAATAATAATTATAACCTCCCAGGATTGCAGAGATTTCACTGTAAACCCTGCTACTAAGTCAATCCAAGCGTTATAACCTTCCATGTTTACTAGCTCTGCTAACTGCAACACAATAATAAAAAAAAAATTTAGATGTGTATTTCTACTCAGAAGAAGGAAAAAATGGCCATATTTTCAAACCAACGAGAATAAGAAAGCATGAGCTTGCTTCACTGGATCAAATAATGGCCACGATTGACAATGTATAGTATCGCAGCGGAGTATTTAAGGCAACAGACAAGTTTAAGCACACTACTGTACTCTTTCAAGATGTATCCATGCCATGGATGAAACTATCGCATCAGTATCGGTTGCGATTATATTAGTATCGGACATATTGAATAATATGAATGTTATTGGATATATATCAGAAGAAAAAAAGTTCCTAGGAATCATAAGCTAATAGGAAAAAAATATGATACGTCAACATATCAGAATATTATGGTGGTATTGGGAAATATAGTTATTAGGGTCCGATACCGGTACATATTAATTGATATTTAAAACATCAATACATATTTTCATCGATGATCCATGTGCATTTCACCTAATACATATGTAAGCATAGTTGTGTAAAACCCACATTTTTTGTCCTCCCTTCCTCATATCATTAATAAACTGATTAATACAGTACTACTAGAAGTCTGAACACATCATTCCAGGGGTACGAGTACCTGTTCCGTTGTTGCTTCATTGACATTAATGTAAAATTTTGGTGCTTGGGCAATATAAAACCATTCATCAAATTTTGAAATATTTGATGTTGTGTTGATGCTGGTAAGGGTCAGGTATTTCGGACTTGAGGCCTGAACTGGACAACTTAGATCCAGCAAGTCAATGATTCCCATTAATCAAGGGAGGCTACCCAAAGAGGCAAATCCAAGTAAGTTAACCACCCTTGGGACTCCCAAACCATATCACCGCCCCACCTGTAAACCACCAACCCATTGCCCAAGATTGATCAATCTTGGCCCCCTTAAGCATCCAGCAGAGTGAAGTAATTCTACTTACATATTTCCAACATGGTTTTCTTATTTAAATTGAGCACTGTTTTTGTTACGTGAAAAGCTAGATTAAATCAGAAATTCTAGGGAGAAATCTCCTATGAGAAAGTTAGTTATCTTGTCAGTGAACAAGTCCCAGAGACAACTATCAAAGGTAGGTGATCCCTTGCGTTTTGTCCCTATAATTTGAATTATCAATTGTTAATTGGCATCAGAATTCATTCCAGAAAATCAGTCCGCATCATGTGCTGAAAGGAGGTTACATCCTACCTATATGTAATGACAAGCATGAATAGATATTAAACAAGATGAGCCATATGTGTTTTGCTGTTCCTTGTATTTATATACTCATTAGAAGGTAATGATGCCATTAACCACTTGACACTACAATGATGTCGTCCACTTTGAGTGAGTCAACACTCTTTCCGTTGACTAAGGGCAACATGCTTAGACAAGGGAAAAATAAAGCATTGAAAGAAAGAAGCTGTTACCAGGGATCAGTTTTGCTAAAGTTAAAGAACTTCCATAATAGACTAAATTATTAGCAAAAAAGCTGTCCAATCATAATATTAACTCAGATTGGCATAATTACTAAGTGAGAGCACACAAATACATGATCTCAATCCGTTACATATAGTTCCAGCCTAAGATACAGATTCAGCTTAATTAGAGGCTTAGATACTACACTGGCATGCAGAGTCAATCATTTAGAGCACACCTTATGCATCCAAATTGAGTGAACCAAAACAATAGTGCAAATACAATAAAGAAAACTTGATGAGCACGCTTTGATGTGGAGTCAGTATATTGTGACAGTTCACAAGTTGGTATACCAACAATTTACCCAAGGGAGGCTTGAAAATGTACGGGTAATGAGGGAATTTTGTGGACGACTGTATTGTTTAAGAAAAGCCTGAGTAACCACAAGATGCAAAGAAACAGCACATTGGTAGTCATTTACAATAAAAATTAACAAAGTGACTGTACAGAGTAATGTCAACTATATAGGTATTAAGTTAACGAGTCCTGCAATAAGTTGTGAGAAATTGTGATTGAAAGGAGTTCACAGCAAGATACGGGTACATTGGATAATCAATTGTGATTCATGAGAAACAGGTCTATTATGGAAATTATTTATTTGTTAAGGAAAATGATGCAGCAATTTAAGGAAAGATAAAAAGACCTTCATATGATATTAATCGATTTAGGAATAGCAATGGTTACCCCCAAAAAAACAAAAGCATACCATACAATCCCCATTAAATTATTATAGAGAATGTGGACAAAAACAGAGTTTCAATTTTCAATCATGATTTGTTTACACCATGGGTCAGCTTTAAGTCAGATCTATTGGCTTCATTAATTGAACTGATCAATAAAATTCAAGATGTAGCACATTGGTGCATGCTTTCACAGACAGTCTTTGTGGATGAGAAAAGAGAGGCTTAACACTAATATAGAACTCTCAAGAAAGATTTTTCTTTTTTAAAGCCAAAGGTTTTAGAATTAGTAGAACAAAAATTTGATAGATGAAATTTGAGTGTAGAAATCATAGAGAAGTGGATAGTGAGGAGGTGAGAATAGGGATTGAAAACCAAAGGTATCATTTAAATATCTTGAATTAATGGTTCAAAATGATGGAATGATCAACAGGCATACTACTCATTGGATTAAAGTAGATTGAATGAAGTAGAGAAGGGCTTCATAGATCCTATTTGTATGTGATCAAATAAACTTCTCAAAAAATGACATTAAAGAAGATGATGATGTTGAAATGGATATATTGTCATGAAAAAAAGAGGTGGAATTTGTAATAATTTTATTCGAGAGAGAGTCAGTTACACTCAAGAGAAGAATTAAGGACATGGGCATGAGGTAATTTAGTAATGTGAAGCAAAGACCACCGGATGCACCTATTAGGAGATGTGAGAACTTAGAAGAAGCTCACTATATACGAGACAGAAAGACCAAAGAACGGTATGTAGGAAACCACGAGGCATTATCTTGCACACAGTAGAAGACACTGTTGTGTACAACAAAGCCCAAAGGAAGGGAAGTATCAATGCTGCAAAACCCCACTTATTGGGAAAAGACATAGTTTGGTTTAGTTTGGACATAAAAATTAAAATGCAGTGTATCTACAAATAAAACTAAAAGTAGAAATTTGACAATGGTGCCATAAGAAATGATTTGAAGCATGAAACCATTATAGAAGAGAAGACATAACTATCATGAACAAAGCATTCATAGATAAGTACCCAAATCTTACAACTTCCAAGCCTTGCGTATATGCAAGCATGCAAGCATATGGAGAAAGAGAGAGAGACCTGAAAATGGGCTTTAAAGCGCCCCAGAAGACGACAAAACTCATGGTAATTATCATGATCACCAAGACCTGCAATGAGGATGTATTATCCACAAGAAAAAAAAAAAAATCAAACACAAGTCCTCCTTCCATCAACTGGACCATCCATAAACTTCTAGGGATAGCTGACAATTTAGTTTCCAAAGCAAACATCCCAAGGGTAATTTGAAAACTAGAAATAAAATTCTCCATTGATTAAAAAAAGAAAGAAAAAATCCAAACCACCCAGAAATAGAATGGCAGATTTTTCTCACAGGATACCTAGAGTAGTAAGTCAACCTAGGCCTTCTGACATAGGGAAAGTAAAAACAAATTAAGCTGACAGTCTCAACTAGACCCAGGAAACTAATTGAGAATCAACCACTAAATAACAAGAAGAATCAGTACCCTGTAAAATAGACAACACTCAGAATTAAAGCACTCTAAGATACAAAGAGATAAAACAGTATTGAGTTCTGCAAGAGGTTTATTATCTATCAAATTTCCTTGCATATTGTTGTGTTACAGCCTTACAGGAGATCAAATGCTTATGCATCTCCTTTAGTAGCTGGAAACAAGTTTCTGAATTGGTTATAGAAAGAAATTTCAGAACAAAAACTACTAATCCAGAGGTTCACATCTCTTCCATACTCTACAAGAAATTGCAGTTAGCCAAACAAAGAATAACAGCATAAATGACTTCAGCATTTCAATAACAGAAACATAGCAATTCAAAAGCTTCATATAAATAAAGTTGATAAATGGTTTAGCTGCTAGTAAGGTAGAAAAAGTTGTTAACTACTGAGGAAATATAATTTAGTTGAGGTTTGAGGAAGTACAAGGGGTAAACATTAAAAAAGGCTCGAATATAAGAGGAAGTAAACAAGATTTACATCTTCTCAACTTCTACAGTCCATTGCCCCCAAAGAGTAGATTGGAGAAAACAAGTCAGACACCCAACCCCACAGCTTGGTTGATGCTGATTGCTGAAGAGCAAGAGGTCTAGTTTGAGATCTTTCCAATATTGGGCAACCCAAAAAAGCACCGAAAATATTATTAATTTTGAAAATGTTTTCATAAGTTTCCAGGAGGATTTACCAAATAAACATGAAGTAAATGAATCATGAAAGCCCAATAAAAGAGATACTCTCCAAGAATCAGTAACAAGCCTCCCTCTCCCCCCACCCCCAACCCAAAAAAAGGAAAAAAAGAAAAAATAATGTTGTATGAAGGAAAGAACTCTAGTTATAACAATATCAAGTTAATGATCCATGGACAGAAAGGAAATGGGCAACTATCTAAAAACCTGCACCCCTCCCTTGGGGAGGAAGAGAAGAAAAAACCATCATAAACAGTGAAGAACACTAGGACCCAACTACAACCAAGGATCTGACATCTGGAAAAGAAAAACTAGAAGCTTAAGAAAATCTAAATGCACTTTGTCATTCAGTTAACCTTTTCCAGTTTCCAGAATCTCTTTAGTACCCATCATCAATGATGCTAAGAATTTCAGTCGTGCAGCTTCATTAGTAAAGAAGGTTCTTCTAGCAGAAGCAAGCCGCGCCAGACACTCCAGAGCCTGAAAGTGAATTAGGACTCATTACTGACAGTCACATAATTAATTTCACGTAGAACATAAAAGGTTACACAAAAAACCCAATTCACCTTAATGCTAGAATTTAGCAAACCAACATCATATTCAGAAATGATTGAGTTTGATGAACATTTGAAATGAATTGATTTTTCAACACAGCAATCATCTCATATGAGAAGTAAACATATATTCCTTTAATAGGGTGAATGACTGAGAATTTGAAGACTGAAGTAGAAAACAGGCTTCCAGAGATAACAGGTCTAACAGCTTCAGCAACCATCTCGGCAAATAAATAAGAGAATCACAGGCCAATAATTTCGGATAGGATGCAGAAAGGAAGACTACGAAGTCCAAACCTACTTAGCCTGATTGCATCATAATAAAACACAATTTGAAGATAATCAAAGATCCATAACGTTGTAGGAGACAAGGTGTTTAGTAAAATGTTATAGTCATCAGTCAGTTTTTCAAATGGTATGTAGTTAGCATCCATCTATAATATTTCCCTAACACCAAGCTGAGAATTTCATATGACACACCAATGCACATATTAGTACTAACAGAAATATCAAAATAAGATGCATATTAAATTTCTGTACAAGGAACATACATAAATGTTATTCTACCACAATTTACACGAATAAACAACAATTTCCACTCTTATTTAATACAATATGAGCAAGCAATAAATAATATAAATGAAACTGAGGTTTTAGATAAGCAACTATAATAGAGATAGTATGAGCACAAGTGTCTAACAAACAAACACAAGCAAGCATTTTAAAAGGACAGCCAGGAATAAAGCTTATGCAGCTTGTTTTTGGCTCCACTTCAACATTAACTTGATCTGTTTTGTTTTTGTACTTCAGCAAGTCCATCTATCCTACCTAATGAGGCGCAGGAAACCCAAACTTTAATCAAAGTTGAAAAAGTTGTTCTTATACACCCAGTGAAAGCAGAGACTGATCATACAAACCTCCTTTGAGAGAGGGGGCTTTGTAATTGAATAGTAATGAAAATAGATTTCCAATGTTGAAGATTCCTCAATAACTACTCTCCACGAAGATGGGATCTGTAACCCAAATATGAAAAAACTTAGCAAAACATGCACCAAGATAGCAAAAACTAACCTTTCAATATATGCCTGTGCACATGAAACCAGGAGACCTGGTCCCTAACTTATTAGAGTCATGCATACCTGAACAGTGCCAACCTCGTCTGAATTATCATCAGAAGAAGTCATAATAAAATCAAAGGACAAACATCTTAGAGAAAGTGAAAGTGCCAATTCCTGCAACTTGCTTTGAACTGCAAACAACATAATAGTTAATAAAAAGTAGCATATGAAGAATCAAACATCAGAATGATAAAGGACTGACAAATGAACAGTCAAAATATAGAGTAATAAGCGTAGAACCTATAGGAGGCTAAAGACAGTGATCAGTTCAATACCATCACTTTTAAGTTCAGATAATGAAGTGAGAGATATCTGATAAATTTGTAGCAGCGACTGATCCCTGAATGAGCATGACACTTTCCGATGTTGTGTTAAAGACAATTCTGAATTTGGCTGGTAAATCCATTGGTACAAAACTCAGTAACTGTATGGAACTAACTTTAATTTTAAAAATTAAAATAATAATAATAATCATCAAACTTCAAGTTGTCTTCCTTGTAGCTATTCAGGCATTACAAAAAATAAATATGACATAGATTGTTTTGGATATACAGCAAGGCCAGAATAGCACAGTTAATGAAAGATATTCTAAACAACAGCAGATGAGGGCAACACTGGGAAATCATGATAAGTTTAAGGTTAAGTAATTAAAAAAAAACCAACAAAAAAGGGCAAGTAGTCTCCAACAAAAATGGATTTAGTTAATAAGGAAAGATCTAAGAGATTTCAATCATCGAAGGTTGCATCACTAAACAGTGAGAAAAAGTAAAACATAAATTGGGTTTCTTGCTATTTATTGCAGTGGCATTGATGCGGATATCACATCAAATATTCCAAGAGATTTTCAAAGATATTATCATTTTATTGGCTTTTATTTGTTTTACTTATTGGATAAGATTCTAGTTTGATTTTATTATATTTTTATTTTATTATACCTTCTTAATTTTAGTAATAAGTAATTTGTTATCAAATTATCTTAGGCCTAATATTTCTCTTTATAAAGACCATATACTCTAATTTTTGGATTGACTGGTAAATGAATGAATGTTTGGAGAAATCTAATGCAATTGGCTATTCGTGACTTCCCCCTCTCTCCCCCATGGTTTAACATCTTTCTTGTCTCTACCCCTCTAATCTTTATTCTTGTCTCTACCCCTCTAATCTTTATTCTTGTCTCTACCCCTCTATTACTCTTCTCTCTACTTTTCCCCTCCTCCTTACATCAAATTAGTATCAGAGCTAAAATCTACCCCCTTTTGCGTTCAGCCACAACCCCACCCCACA